>VZZY01009544.1:85148-97670 GCA_013400335.1 Eurystomus gularis
TGTCCAGAGAGCCACCAGAATGATCAGGGGAATGGAGCATCTCTCCTACGAAGAAAGGCTGAGGGAGCTGGGGCTGTTTAGCCTGGAGAAGAGAAGGCTCCAGGGGGACCTTATACTGACCTTCCAGTACCTGAAGAGGCCTACAGGAAGGCAGGGGAAGGTCTATTCACAATGGTTTGTAGTGATAGGACAAGAAGTAATGGTTTTAAGCTAGGAAAAGATAGATTTAGGTTGGATATTAGAAGAAAGTTCTTTAACATGAGGGTCATAGAGCACTGGAATGGGATGCCCAGAGAGGTGGTGGAGGCCCCATCCCTGCAGTCATTCAAGGTCAGGCTCGAGGAGGCTCTGAGTAACCTGACCTAAGCAGATGTCCCTACTTGTGTAGGGAGGTTGGACTAGATGACCTCTGGAGGTCCCTTCCAGCCTGAAACATTCTACGATTCTACGATTCTACGAAATACCTACAGCAGTGCCCTGTTAGATGATAGCTTACTGTTGTGGCTGACTAAACAGAGCTTAACAGGTCTTAATGAAAACTAGCTCTGGTTTCACAGCTTAAACCATAATAGAAGCAGCCTAACAAAAGTGGAAAAGGGGGAAAAGTGGGGAAAATAAGGCAAAAGGCAAGAAAATAACACTGCTAATAAGGAACAAAACAGGACAGATTTCATGAGGGAGTTTTCCTGAGGAATACATTTTTTTTTTCTTCTGTGGTTTCTCTAAAAGAAGCTGGTCAACCCCAAACCAGTAACCCTGTAGATTTTACCATGAGAGTTCTCTCTGCTGACAGTGCAGGGGCAGCAAAAACACTTGCCCAAAGCTCACTGCAAAGCTTTCCTTACCAAACCTCAGTTTACAGACCAAGGAAGAAAGAGATTTAAATTATTTGCCTATCATACAAAGTGTTTTCCTAAAGAAAAAAAAAAAGTATCTGACAAATTATCGGAATGTGCAAAGCAACAAATCCTCAAACTTCAAATATCCAAGAAAAATCACCCAAGACAGCACAGGTTCACACGGCTGGGTACTTGGGGTAGCATCACAAGAGATCAAACAGGCTGTATTTTATACTCCCTGATGTTATACAAAACAGTTTGAAAACACAGTTTTGCAGAATGTGCCTGAGATTTATCTTCCTCTATGCTGAAAAACTGGAAGAAAAATAGCCAGCTTCCTAACAAAGCATGGGGACTGAGATGACGGTATGAATTCTGAAATGAATTCTAGACATGACATTGTGCAATTGTGTTGCTTTCCTTCTATTCCTTGCTCTTTCCCCTAAATCTCACAAGTGATTCCTTCATGTGAAAGGCCATCCACATACAAACCATCTCTATATGGCTTCAGTCCAACTAAGGAGTAGACAAATCTTTTTTTTTTCCCAACAGGAATAGGAGAAAGTACAACAAAAACCACGAAGCTGCTCCCTCCATGCTAGTATATTTGGTGACGTGCAAAATCATAGGAATTTTGGTTAAAAAACTGTCACTACTTTCTAAATTGCCATTTTAAGCAACTAAAATTCAAGATACCTAGTTCTACAGTACTTCTTGCAGCCATTTTAAGGCAAGCTCCATCAACTCCATAGCATCTATTTCACATTTTGCACTCGAAGGTAAGCTCATTAAAGGAGATTTGTCACTGCCAGTCACTTCTATACCTCTTCTTTTGGCCAATACAGGGTCAGATTTTAAGATTAACTATTAGCAAACTAGATAAAACAGAGCACCAGAGCTCAAAGGAGGAAAAAAAACCCAAAAAACCCTACCTCTCTTCCCCATCCAAACACCGGTATCTCCACTAAACTGTTTCAGCTGACACTCATGTACTGAGAGTGTGCAGCTCTCCCATGAAGGGAGGCAGTCAAGTAGAGGAACAGCTAAAATCCTTCATGCTATTAATAGAAATGTTGGAAATGCCTGCCTAATTTAGCTTGTACTTCCTTCTTCAGTTTAGACTAACATGTCCCATGAGATATCTGGGGCTCTCCAAGCAAACAAAACTGATCCTGACTCATCCCAAGTACAGCTTCAAGGCACATTTGAATGGGACCCCTTTACGAGGGCACAACAGCTAACGGATCGCACCCGTCCTTTACAGCCCACAGCAAAGCTGCTCAAAGTTCTAAACCACAGCATCATACAGGTTAGGGTGGAGCAGGAATGAGCTTCACTGAAGATGAGGAGTGAAAACGAAGTCAGATTTTCCAGCACCATACCTTAAGCTTTACTGTTTTCAGCAGATAAAGCAAAGGACCTTAAAGAGGGGAACCCACCCTCTTACAAGGCTGTTACATCTGATTTTCATAAACCCAGCTCTTCCCCACATCCCCCAGTTTTAGACCTCATTCGTGAGCACTTCAGTGACCATGTGATTATCAAGTTTCACCAAGTTTTAGAGCAAACATGGAACTTCAAACCCTTATGTTTGACACTGGACCAGTAAGGGAAGATGTACACAGAAAGAACTCCTTGGTGTCCTACAGCTTTCAGATGGAAATTTCTCTTATTTACCATGCACGAAGACATGTCCCCATCACAAACAGCCTCTAAGATAAACTACAGCCAAGAGCTGTAGTATCAGCCAAGATCTCGTAGCTAAGATCATCTGCCTTTTGGTCCTCAGTAAAAGAAAGATTATTTCCGCCAGGTTCTATCTTTAAAATGAAGTTGTTTCCTAAAGAAAAGCACTAACAATGCAAAATATAGTTATTGCATTTGCTTCAGAGTAAGATTTGTTCACTGGTTGAAACCTCAGAGAGCTAAAAAGAATATCCAGCTATAGTAAAACCAGGTGTTTCAACATCTTGTGTCAGACCTACTACATACCAAGAGGCTGACCCCATTCCTATCCACAAAGGCTCCTCATCAACAGTTTAAAATAAGGACAAAAGTACCTCCTCCAATGCACTGTCTTTTACTTGCAGATAATTAAATCTGAGAAAGTCTCCTCATAAAGTAACTGTATGTAAACAAAAAGGAAAAAACCAACAAAACAGAAAAATCACCCCCAGAAAATGTGAAAGCTTCCAATTCGTAACAATGCAATTCCAAACTCCAGAGGCTGAACTAGCCCTCTTGTTCCCTGGTATTCAAGGACCAATGCAAAAGTTTATCTGGATTTCCATCCGCTTGCACATCAAATTCAGCGCTGAAACAAGCTTCGCATATTCCATATTTTTAATGCAGAGTAATCTGCTAGGAAAGTTACTTAATTTATGTTTTAGCTTTAATTACATTCAGTAGGCTAAGCGATGCTACTGTTGTGGCAAAGCATTCCAACAGAACAGATCTGGAAGAAAGCTCGAGCTAGCTCCCTAGTAACTACCAGGAACTTTAAAACAGAAGTGTCTCCAGACCATCATTTTCCCCCAAAGCCCAACATCGTGAGCTATTCCCTGGGTTTCAAACAATTTACAGCTAGGGTTGTCCATCTTGAGCTTCTCCACTCAACAGCTCATCAAATGCAGTAACTTACTATGCATTTCATATCCTTATTATAATTAACTAGAGCCCAGGAATACACAAGTAGTCATATTTGGTTTCCATTAACTTTTCTTTCATTCCTGTGATTAAAATCCACTTCATGTGTATTTCTGACACTCTACATTTCATTCTACAACGCTGTACTGTGACACTCATGACTGAAATGCAAGCACTCCAGGGAGAAATAACTCCTACTGAATTTAAGACAGGTTATTAACATACTACATAAAATTGTATTGAAAGGATAAATCCAAATTCAATAATCCAAATAACAGCTAATTAGAGCATGTCTATATTAATGAAAGCAAAGTGATATGGACTGTCACCCTGAGAATTAATTCAAAATTGAAATCTACCAAAGGATTCCAGTATATTTCTAAATAATAAACAAACTTAGTTTGTCAAGAGGAAAAAGAACACAAGGATATGGGTCAGAAAGGGATTTTTTTTTCCTGTTTAACGGCAACTATGATTTGAACAGTCCTAGTTGTAGCTCATGGTGAATAAAAAGTAACTGTAAATAGAACACCTGAATTTCACCCTTAAAACTTACAAACTGATGGAATCACTTACATAAATATGAAACTTAAGTACCCCTTGTAAGATAGAAGGGGATGAAGGCATTTCATAGTAAGCTGGACTCAGTGAAGCCAGCTTTCCATCAACACAGAGGAAGAATTGCTTTGTGAACTACAGCTGATGTAGCTGCTACACAATCCAGTAAATATTCCTAACAGGCTGATTTTGAAATGAAAGTTATTTTTAATCTCTTCATAACACCATATTTGCTGAATTATGAACACCAACGGTTTCTGGCAAATAGACAAAGGGACAATTAAATCCAATCAAATTCCACCACTGTCGTTGGTATGGGGGCTCAACCATCACAACAGTTTAAACAGCTTTTAACAGTTCACATAAATTGAGGTCAGATCCAGAACACCCAGAGCCATACACTGTTATACACTATTACGGCAATACTGGGTGGGGAAGGAGGGAAAATCAAATTCAAGTGTGACCCAATTTCCAACTAAATATCAAGCCATTTGTCAGCAAGAGCAGAGATACCCAACAAATAAACCAAGTGCAGCTGCTAATAACCGTAGGTGAAGCTCTGATGTGATTTCTGAACATACGGGGAGAAGGGGGGAAAGGAGGGACACCACTGCATAACAAAACTAAACCTCAAACAAAAAGCACACACTCTGACAGCAAGAAACAGGTACAGAAGCACTGTCATATCGCTTTACAGCTCATTAGCCACCCGGAGGAATCCAAACATCAGCCACAGCAAAGCAAGCCCATGAGGATGTCAAGGAACATGAAGACACCAACTTCTAGCTTTTGATAGCCAAGACACTCCACCTTCTGATCTGGCAGATAGAGCAACAAATCATAGAGTTTTAGAATTTCTCTGAGTGGATTTACTGCCAGATTAAAGGCACAGAGAAATCTAAAAATAAAATCTAAACAAAATAATAAATGTTTACTTCTGTTTGTAACCTGAGTTTAGTTTAAAACTTTGCATGTTACCCATTCTGGGTCTTGAAATCCAGTTTACTGTTGTAACTTTAGAAACTTATGCCATGCAGCTGAATAGCAGTGGGTTGTTTGCTTTGTTGGCATTTTTTTTTGACCAAAACTGATCAAGGAATGATATGAATCTCATTATCACCTTTCCCAACAGGATAAAAAAAAAATAATCACTTTTTACAAGCTATTAACATGGAAAGCTTTTTTTATACACTAAATATTTGCCTAGGAAAGTGTTATTCAGGGTTCATAATCTGTGCGTTACAGTTTTATAAATCATTTAAAAAAATCAGCAACAGTTACAAACAATAAAGATACTTTGCTGATACCATAGTACACAGTTGGCAACTGGAAGAGCTGAGCTACTGCAACTACCATATTTAGAGTAAATATGTGAAATATCAGAGTGCAGTTTCAGCCCGTGGAAACTTATCACTTCCTACATAAGCAAAAGAATCACTGTTGCAAGAATGGCAGCGCTGCGGGAGCGTACGGATGTTGTGACTGAAGGACAGCTTGCCTGGGAGGAAGCAGTGAAGAACATTAAGTGAAGATCTCACAAGTGTCTTTTCAGAAGAAAGGGAAAAAGAAGGGGCTGATGTGGCGAGCTCTTCCTCCATAAATCAACACAGGTCCGAAGGAAATTATATAGGAGAGCTAAGTAAAGGTAGAAACCCCACCTTTAATATTTTTAATTTTATAGATCATGCCATGAATTAAACTAAAACCACAGGATTTCCCTTTATGCCACTACTCCTCTGCCCAGTAAATTCTCTTATGCTTCACGCTAAGAACCGACACTCCCAAGTTAAATTTTGGTGTAGATCTTTATTTTCCACCCTGTTTTGACGTAAGACTTATAAAAGCCTAATTCACTCATGTTTAATATTACAAATGATCCAGATAAGCATTACTTTAACAAAGCTGCTTTAGCAAAATAGCGCAGGACATGTTTAGTCACAATTGGAAAATCCAGCGTATTTGTGAGTCTTTATGAAACGCTTAACTTCATTAAGTTGTTTTCATACAGTTAAATACAGCTTAGTTCCCTCATTTCTCAAATCTCAATACCAGATTTCTCACGTATCACTCCTAACTTGGATTTGCCACTAGTAGGCTTAAGAGTACCAGAAGATAGCACTGAATTTACTAACATTGTGACATGTAGGAGCTACCAGCTAATTGATAAAGCTCTGACATAAAGCTGCAGGTAAAATAAAGTACAACAGCATTTCTACTTCAAGTTTAGAGGGATACAGAGTTAATAGAAGTTCCATACTCTGCCTGTTCATGATCATATTTCACAAGGGAAAAAACTGCTAGAAGAGCAAGAAAAAAAAAAAATCAAACCCAACAATTTTATATCAACATCAGGTTCTTCCCTTTCCACTTGGTTGCAACCTTTTGGCCAGTTATTTCTTGTTTACTTCTAATCAAGTGCAGGTGTAATCAGTAATAAAATCTCTCTCCTACCCAAGGCTTTGCAAGGCAACATTCAGCTCCAAATTACAACTACTTCTAGTGTTAAGACTTTAACCAGCAGGAGATGGAAATGGTTAAACCCACATACTGATGGGCAAAAACCACAAAGTTTTCACTGCTGCAGCAGAAGAGTTTGCTGAGATACACTCAAGTAAGAACACATACTTGAGACTAGTGCTTTAAACATGGATTATGAACTAGTTGGAAATGTTTAATAACTGCACCACTACAGGACTTTGAGATTTTATAAACAAGTCATTTACAATGTTTACCTGATTTCTTGTAGCGTCCTTGAGGGAACAGCTTCTGCACAGTTTAGAGAAAATAAGAGTGCACATATCCAAGCAGTAGTAACATTTTTTAAAAAGCAATTGATGTTTGCGAATTAGCGAGTGCGAAGACTCTAAAGATACCGAGAAACTGAAATTTAAGAAGTTGTTAAAATAAAAGTTTTCAAATACAAAAGGTGGCTCTGCTTCAGAAAACATGCTGCATTTTTCCCAGGACAGCAAGACATCGGTAGCATTCTAGAAGTGAGCTTTCCCAGCATTCTATCATCATCAGTAGTTTACTGATCATGTACTTTACATAAGGCACCATAAACAAAGCAAAAAAGGGAAGCTTTAAATTCCATGTTGGATAAGTCATCTCTTTTGTATTATTATACAAACTAGTGTGGCTTTGTAAGCCAAGTCACTAGGAACAGCTTAAAACTTTCACATCTACAGATCAAAAACTGATTTTAGGATTAGGAACTAAAGACTGAAATAGATCCTTAGGTCACAGGCTGAACTGCAAAAGAATGCCCCTTCCAAACATTACTTTTGGAAGGTGTAAGAGACGACCACATCATGGGGGAAAAAAAGTCACAACTAGAGTTACAGCCCAAAGTTACATGACACCTGAAAAACCACAGCTGATGAAACAACGGCAGCAAGGAGATTCACAGTAAGTTGATTGCAGGTGTTCTACAGCTTCTCCTCCTTAATTCCTGCCTCTTACTTCATCCAAAGTAGAATACTGCTCCAGGCTAAGTAAAATAAAACAACAGCTGCAGAACTAAATGGCTATTCTTTCTGCAAATGAGCAGCTGTGGTAGAAAATTGGCCCTCTGGCAGTCTAGAGGAGTGTGATACTTCTTGTACTCTACTAAAAGGCACATGCAAATATTCCAAAGGAATTATAGTAAAAAGTTAGGAAGAGTTGGCTAGGAAGAAATGATAAAGGAGTCATGGAAGAACTCAGAGAGAAAAGTGAATACTTCAAAAGAAGGTTGTAATAATGCAATTATCTGTATTTGAAATAATTACAGTTATACAGAACAGTTCTAAGCAAAAATAACAATGGCTTGCCTCCAGAAATTTAAGTCAACTATAGAACAGGAAGCAAAGCCACGAGGAACTTCAGGTAATCCTGCCAAAACCAGAAAGAAAATATGAATTTGGTGAAGTATTACAATACTATAAAAGGAACATGGATAATGATTTCTACTGGAGAACACAGTAGTACCCACAGACACCAGCAGTTAACTCATCGCGTCACTGAAATAGCCCAGTTGTGCTTCAGTATGGAAAGGCAGGAGAGCACCTAACATGCTGTTCTCCCCCAGCTTTACTCTAAGTCTTGGGAGATACAGGGAAAAGCAACGATCCTTGTCACTCAGTTCTACAAAACACCCTCTGTGCACTGTCTCATTTTGAAACAGAAGCTGCCCCCAGCACAGAGAAGAAGCAAGTCTTTAGCTGGACATTAACGTGTACTGGTAGTAGCCTTGAGACAAAGCCAGAACAGCTGACACCAGGGACTTGGGAAATAAGCTCCCAGTGAGCTCCATTAAGCTTACTTTCACTTACACAGCTTCTCAGAAATATCCTCCCAGCACAGAGCAGCCTTTTGCTTTATTGTCTTCTTTAGAAATACACATTTTTCGTCACAATAAGAAGTCAAGGAAGTTACACTCTGACACAGCCATAGAGAGATTTCCTGGGAAGAACGGGTAATTACAGCACTGCAACTTCCTTCCAAGCCATCCATCCACATTCTCCGAGGAAGAGCACTACTCCATTAGCTACAAGCAGGTAGGGCTACTACGCCACGCTCATTCAACAACCCAACCCTAAACGTGTTTCACATCAAAGCTGTTCTAACTAGGCTCCACTACACACACACATAAACATCTGGATGCTACTGAGATCACTGCTACAGCGGCTTCACTGAACAGAGTGAAACCTCCTACCTGGCATTAACTATGGATCTTCTGGTTTTCCACCACATACACATGCAAGCGCAACCCCTCGTTAGAATCATGCTAAAAAAAAAGTGAAACCTGGGTTTTCCAGCACCATTTGCATTCAAACAACCTAAAGCACTCGTTCTAAGCAACACTATACAGCACTGAGCACAGTAACAAAAAGCTAATCAGGACAAAAAAGGTTTTGTAAATCTTAGCGCACAAGTTAAACCCACAAACCAGTTTTGAGTTATCGCTGCTCAGAGGGGTGTGAAAACTAGGACAAAGTCCTAGTGAAACCAGGCTTTCTGTAGAAGAAATGTCATTAACTATGCTTTGAGGTTTCAAGACTATTAAACCTGTCAGATGACTGTAAAACAAGTAATCTATCATTACAGAATCAGCACCTAGATTACAAAACAGAGAATTCTTATCCCAGCTGTAAGACTGGGCCTTCAAAACCGGAAGGAAGAAAACCCCAACATATCCTGAGTGCAAGTATATGGTTGTAAAATGATTGTTGCTACCTATCATAAGTCACGTCCACTTGTAAATTAGAATTTCTCCCTCAAACCAGTAAGCAACTAAGCTTTGTAATGGAGGGGGGTGGAGAACATTCTTTGGAGTAGATTATATTTTTATCATTATAGGCTGAAAATGCCTTTTCACATTCTTTGATTATTAAGGTAACACTCACTAAGGGAAATACAGATGGAATATACAAACCCAGGATGGGGAGCACATCAGTTTTAGAACTCCACAGACAGCCAAGAGCAAGATAAACATGGAGTAATCATGTCCACGGGTACTTATGCTGGATTTCCCCCCATTTGTATGAGTTAAATGTTGATCTGGATTCCCCTGCATTGGACAGTTTTAAGATTCAGCTTGACAGGGCCATCTCATTTCAACTATATTTTTACCTTGAAAGGTTGGACTAGATGATCCTTGAGGTCCCTTCCAACCTGGTATTCTATGATTAACGTGAGGCTGGGCTACTTAAATGTGTTCATGCTGGCTCAAGCTTATTAAAGAAAGAATTTCAGCCAGAGGACAGTCTGTGATTTCGAGATCTGTACAAGCAACACAAATACCACTTTAACAAGAATGTATGTCATGGTCACAGCAAATGCTACAAAATCAAGACTTCATTCCAGGACAGCACTAGAAAACTCAGCTTAACTCATCCAGCACATGATCTTCAACAAAGTTGTAACTGTCATTATCACAATGAACACTAATCAGAAAAATATTTAAGAAGCATGCTACCTATGAAGACTGGTATCTTAATTGTCATTCACAGTGAGAGGACAGTTCATAGGGCTTATCTAGTAGTTAAACTGTGTTGTAAAAGGAAGACATGAGCAAATCATTGAGGTGGGGCTTGAGTCACAGCTGGTACAGAAAGCATTCATTTTTAAACATCCAACCATAAACGGTATGAACAAAGAAAATTTTCAAAATACGAAACCATGTGTCATTTCCTGATGCCAGGAACAGAGGCTCCTAACAAACATATTAGGGGCAGCACACAAAACTTATTTACCCGTGATCTATTTTAACCACTAAAAAGTGGCTAGCAGTAAAACTAATACACAAGTTTGCTTCGCTCTGATAAAAGAATTATCTGAGAAGGAGGGAGGAACTGAGACTTTTGACAGTCTAGAGTAGAGAAGGAAAATACAGGAATGGTCTTCTCATCCAGCAACTACCAGACAGCTTTCTAAGGAAGTACAAGCACCCTTCCACAGCAGCATCCCATAGGTCTCAATTAGGATGTCCCTAGCAACCATGTTCAGAACACTACCCCTATGTACACGTGCCAATCTGAGAGCAGTCGTCTGGTTAGTTTGATATTCTTTTTCATAAAGCTTATACCACAAAATAATACAGCTGCTAAATGCATTATTAGAGAAAATGTACTTTTAGCACTATTCCAGGCTAAACCTGACAAAGTTTTTTTTTCCAGAAAGCCTTCTTTCTGATGTGTGAAGTCCAGTAACACCACAACTTCATACATAAGCCATACGACAAGGTGTTTTTCCTCTATGTGAGACAAGTTAACTTAAAGCCCAAAGATTTCTGACACCCTGGGCTGACCAAAAACAACAAAGCCACTCTGTTAACACTCAGTCTTCAGGCAAGAGATTAAATGGAAGATGGAATACCAGAAAGAAACTGAGGCAGCTGTTCTGGGGCTACCCTAAAAAAATTGATCACATCCCTCTCAAGTACTCATAGAACAAGGATTTCTTAAACCTTTAAGTCAGACAAGTTTTGGTGGAAAGAAGAAATAACTACAGTACAATCAGCTGGTTTTCTCATTTGGATATAGAACGACTCAGAAAGCACAAATTCACGACACATGAAGACTCAACCTTCTCCTCACAGATGTGGGTGGGAGGAAAGGAGAAAGCACTCATACAGAAGGCACATACACACATCTCTTTCCAGTACCTTTCATGACATACTGGGAGAAGTGAAGGGGAGCTGGGGGGAGGGTAGAAGAAGAAGGGTCCTTAAAGAACGGAGAACAAATGGATGCAAGATAATCAGATATTCAAGACAAGAACATCCTCAGTCCTGTGACCTTACAGCTTTAGTGGGAGACACACCAATGTGAACTTCGGTGCTCAATGTTCTCTTCATAAACACCTGGATGGAACAGAGTTGATAGAAAACCTTCTAAGCCTTGCCACTTGGATCAATTATTAATAGAAGCTGAAAATGGCCACTCTCTGTAGGAGATTTTAAGCTCAGGTACTGAAAGTCTAAAGAAGTCCTCTTAGGCCCAACTTCTCAAGTGAAGGAGACAGACTAGAAAGGTAAGACTAAGAACACCCTGACTGAGACATGTTAGCCCCTCAGGCACTCATTTCACTTATTCTTCTATGTGGAAGCGTTACAATAATTCTAGAAAAGTAATCTTTTCTTTTATTCTAGTAGAATATCTGGGAAATAATTAAGATACCCTCCTGCACCTCCTCCTCCACACAATGGGGGAGTACTGGCCCCAGCAAAACACAAATCAGATCAGTTAGTAAGGAAATTACAGCCCGTTCCTCTGCTTGGCCTCCGTGGTCCTCTCTCTCCGAGCAGGGGTACGGGGCATGTCCTACTCTTCAGGAGCTCACATTCTCCAAGGCCTGTGCGCAGGGAAGAGCTCTTAAGGCCCCTTCTGGAGAGCAGATACGCTGAAGAGCCTCTCCCAAGCGCTCCCATCGCCACGTCCCCGACCCTACGCCCCTCCACCGCCCATGAGAATGCCCTCTGCTGAAACACACAGGCTGAAACACACAGGCTTCACGTCCCTGCGAGGCCGGTGGCAAAGACGGCAGCCCTACAGCGGGCACTCCGTTCCACAGCAGCCCGGGACAGGGAGGAGCCCGGCGGGACGCACGGGGAAAGCCCTTCGGCCGCCATCCTTCCCCGGTACTCACAGTCCAGGTGCTTCTTCTTGGGCCCCATGACCTCGTGGGTCGTGGCCTTGCAGACGGTTTTCGAGACCGCCGAGCCGGTCACGCTGTGCTGCGCCGCCGTGATGCGGTCGGTGAGGCTTTGGCCGGACATGGCGGGCTGCTGGCGGCGCTGGACCCGGGGAGCGGCTCCGCTCTCTCCTCAGGGGCCGGGAGGGGAAGACTAGCCGAGGGACGGAGCTGCACGGACTCCTCACCCCCGCCGCGCCGCAGGCGGCCCCGCTCCGCCCTCAGGGACGGACCTGTCACCCGAGCACGGAGCCCTCCCCCTCCCGCCCCCCTCCCCTCCCCCCTGCGCGCCTTCCGCTGGGCC
>VZZY01009544.1:97726-148126 GCA_013400335.1 Eurystomus gularis
GGGGGCCGGTGACCGGCGGTGGCTCCGTCCCCTCAGCGCGGCCGCAGCACAGCCCCGGCCCGGCCATGGCTGAGGGGGAGCGGGGTCCCTTACCGCCGGTGTGGGCCCCTCGTTCGGGATCCGCGGCGGTGTGAAACCGCGGGGTGTCCCCGCCCCCGAAGAAAGTGTTTTGTGGCAGCTCCTCCTGGGGACGGAGTTTAAGGGAGAAATGCGTTCGCAGGCGGCGAGGAGCTTGGAGCTGTTGCGGTTGCTGCGATCGTGCCTCTCCTCAGAGTTAGCCTTCATTTGAAAGCTTGCCAAAAGTTTCTCGAAGGTACCTCACGGCAAGCATACAAAAAAACCGGTGGTTTTCAGGTCTTTTCATGAGCAGCCTCCCGCTGTTTTCGCTACTCAGCTAACGCTTGTCATGGCTCTCGGGCTTGGTTGGTGGCCCTGACCTAAGCTTATTGGGATTTTGTGCTAAGTTACTTAAATGTTGTTGGTAAAAGTTGGCTTAGTTCCTTAGCGTGCCTTCTGCAAGCCTGGTACCTGTGTGACCCACGCGGTGCGGACAACGAGGAACCGCCACTGGAGTCGTTACCTCCTGCGCGTTGCCACAGTGCAGTCACAGCCTCCCAGCCCTCTGCTACTTTCATTACTTGTTACAACAGGGCTCTTCTCCTCCTTCCCGAGCCCACAGCAGCAAATAATACAGTGAAACCACAGGATTCCAGCAGACAAATGTTCTTCCTCTCCCAAAAGTGCCTCCTGAGGAGCTGTCTTGGAACTGTCCCTCATCCGTGAAGCCACTGAAATATTTATTAGGCAACTTAAACAGAAGCAGTATACAAATGATAGTCAGCAGCTCTGTCTGCTTGACAGGATATATAAGTAGGATTATCTGTTTATAATGCGTAAGGAAAATCAGTGTCAGAGGAAGGACATCTGGCAAAAGCTGATCCCAAATAATGCCATTGCTGTGTGTGGAAGGAGCGCTTGCACGTGTAGAACTTGCTTCCTCCATAATGCCGCGCTCTTTGAAGGTACTGTCATGTTTGTATTTATTTGCTCCTTCTGAGCTGCTTCTGGAGTCCCAAATATCCCTGCTGGGGAAATAAATCACTGATGTATAGAGCAGCGGCCTCTGAGATCAGACAGCTTTAGCACAAAGCTTCGCACCGTGAACACACCGAGACTGCAACGGGCTATTCATACAGCAACACATACTGCTGGGAACGCATCATCTTTTTTGTGTTCTTTCCAAATTGTACTGTAAATCAGAGACATCGATAATTTTGACACTGCTCGTGTTTTTTATGCTAACTTCAGCTAGGACCAGGATGTGAACACCCCGCTATTTTGCTATTTGGAGAAGTTCCATGGAATTGGCCTAAGAAATTTAGGCTCCATCAGTTCTCTGATTATGCTGTCACTTTCTTCAGGAACACTGAAACTATCCAAACAGAGGAAGCTTGCGACTCTAGGAGTTACTGAGACCAGATTTGGACAAAATATCTCATTCCTAAGGGGACAGAAAGTGACCTTGGTCTTAGAGGTCCAAAACCAAAACTAAATTTAGCTTTTTTATGGCTCTTCATATGCACAGAAGCATCACAAATTTTACCCCACAGTTCAAAATTCTGCTTGTTATTTTTGTTCATAAGCAGAAATGGGAGACAGAAGTGATGGGAAAACACATTTTTGTAATTGTTGTAAGTGCTGCTTTTTAATTGCTTGGGAGCCACTTGATAGCGTTACAGTGAGAAGCTTGTAGCACTGTGACAGATAATATCTGAGCACCACCCTAAGATTTGGAAATTGAAATCAAAATATTATCTCTTTTCCTTTCCAACCTGAAGAAAACAAGTTTGATTAGTTTATAACTCATTTGTTTTTGTTTGTGTGCCTGGGTGTGCTTGAGAATGAGAGGAGAAAGGAGTACATATCTGAAGAGAAATGAATGCAAAGATAGGAGTCTTATATTTAGCAAAGTGGCAAACCCAAACACTGCTCTTTTCTCTTGTGAAAGTTCTCCCAGAGTCTGGACTCAGCTCCTGCGAAAATGCTCTACCTTGAATTCACGAGCTCCCAAAAATGTCAGTGTTTTGCTCCCATCCAGCTATCCTGGAAGGACAGACAAGCTGACAGGGCTGTTCTCCCCATGTGTATTGTATGCTGCTGAAAACCTTGCCTCAGCCCGACCTCTGTAATTTATTATGTAGATCACTTTCTTGCAGCAGTGTTATTTCCACTCTGTGAGGTGCCTGCCACACAGTCCGACCGGATGCTTTGGTGTTCACAGTCCTGCTGGCATCTCTGCCCTTCCTTCATGCTTCAAACGATTGCAGACGATTAGGAAAGCTGTGGGTTGGGGGGCACTACAAATCAGATGTAGCTTCATATTTAAAACGGGTGGTTTTGCTGAATTTCAGGCAAATTAGAAATCAGCCCGTCTGGGGCACAAAACTGGTGAGGCACCAACTTGAGCATGTGCTAATCAGCTGTGGCAGGATCATTACCAAGGATTTGAGAATGTATCTGGAACCAGCAATGAAAACCACAGCAACCATAGTCTGGGAAATGAAGGGGACTGATGAAGAAAAGTTGCAGAGAGGCAAAAAATTTGAAATAGGGCTGGGCCGATGGAACAGAGATGGAACTGCTGAAGGGAATGGTAAGAGAGACAGTGATGGGACCAGGAGGCAATGGGGAGGAAAACCAGAAGAAAAGAAGCCACCTGAATAAGGTAAAGAAACCCTCTTTCAGCATTTTATAAATGATCTGGAAACATGTTATAATCCAGATGTTTCCCATGACCCATTTCAAGGATCACCATCATTTCATTTGCTGCTAAGAGTGGTTGTATTTTCCCCAGCTTTGAAGGAAAGGTGAATTTGATGTCAGCCCCAGGAATTTAGCATTTGTTTGAGTTAGAGACATAAGATGTAGATTGTAGGAAGCAGAAACCACCAGCTCTTGGGCTTCCTGAATGTAGCTACCTATGACATATGCCCAGATCCATGGCCTCTTAGGACTCTATGGGTCATTTCTGCAGTTGTGTGGCTAGAACCAGCCACTCACTGACTGTATACAGCAATCTAAGTGTATTGATGTACTTCTGAGTATCCAAATTTTGCCCAGCCTAGGAGAACTCTGCCCATTTAACTGCAGGATAGCAATTCCCAAGCCATCTTCCAAAGAGCTTGACAAAGATTTCCCCGATGTTGCTTTTCTATGAAAGCCATTTAGAGTCATGCTCCAGCTTGACTATCATACGAATTCAATATAACTTGCATCACCATAGCAACTTCATGAAATAATTTTATGGACAATAATTAATTTGGTTTTGCAACAGAGGGAGGAGGTGGCATGACCAGTGAGGACTGCTGGAGTATCGCAGAACAGCCACAACACACAACAGAGTTGGGATACTTTTTGCACTATTCCAGATGTACTTGTTTACACCTCCACCATTCCTCTTGCCCACACATAACCCATCAGATTTTACTTTTGCTTCTCTTGTATCCAATTTGTATGAAATTATATTTCTGATCCTTCAAACTTTAAGTACTCAGCTCCTTCCTTTCCTAATGTCCTGGTTTGAGTGAGAACCAAACTAATTCTGGTCAGTGATTTCACTTTTCATTATTCCATGCTCCATTCACTCCTGATTCAAATACATCACCTTCCTCCATCTAAATACCCACCTTGAGCCTATCCAGAATGTTCCTGCTGAAATCACCTATCACTCGGCATTCCTTTCACAGCACCTGCTTTTCTTCTAGCTCCTCGCTGTTCTCACATCTAGTCCAAATCTTAACCTTGCAGACAAAGCTAGCCTCCTCAAGTACATGTTGAATCAGACATCTCTTTTTTAATTCTCTTCCCTCGTTCTGGAAATGGTGACAGCTTTGATGTTTCTTTCATTCCCTGCACATTTTTTATGCCTCTCTATATCCAACATCTATATCCAATATCCAACATCCTTCCTCATATGCAGTATTCTGAGCTCTGCAGCTTGTATCACGTTTTAGTGCAGCTCCAGGTAATGAGTAGTTGATGTTGCTGTTCTCTTGCCCAAAAGAAGGGTGAGTTTGTTGAGGAAGGAAGCGTCTGCCTGAGAGCTAATGCAATTTTGACATGAGAAAAGCAGGTAGGGAGGGAGAAGTTTGAATCAGACCCCTCTCACAGGAGAGGAGCAAGCAGAACTCATTTTACTGTGTTCACTTAGGAGTAGGATTTGTGGGTAGGAGCTTTCCATGCCACAAGATCTCAGTAGAGGTGGAAAACAAATGCGATGCTTCTGAGTTCTGTTGTGTGTTACAAGACCTTTCTTTCCTTGCCCTGACATGAAACTTGCACGTTGCAACATCAATCCTGTCATTAATGCTATAAGCAAATGCCTTCAAAACCAGGGTTGCTACCTGAGTGACAGATGCATGTAACAAATGTCGAGTATGAGGCAGAAAGGAAACAAGCTCCCCTACATTTTGTTCACACTTCCCAGTGGACGTGTGAAACACTGACACCTCTGAAGAGCGAGAGATGCGCTGTCCCCTGTGTCTGCCCATCAGTCAGCATTCCCCATGCACCCCTGCTGCTCTTTCCTAAGGACTTTTTGTTACACATCCTCCCTCAGCAGCGGGCACTCTCGCAGTAACTCGCTCAGATGCTCCAGAGGAAGAACAACCCTTGCAACACAGCCTTGCCAGCATAAGAAGTGCACCAAGATACTTCTCCAAAATTTCTGGAGACCATCTTTCATACAGGAAAAAGAAGTGGCTGGTCCCAGCTAGTGACACTGTTTCCATCCCTTCCCCCTAGCTTCATCTCAAAAACCTGAGGCCTTGCTGCCAAATATTTCTCCCCATCATTCTAGGCTGGCAGTGTGCATGAGACTTGGCAAGAGATAGAATTTGATAAGAATCCTTCTCTGGGCACTTCTGAGAGGGCACTGCCACTCGTTTCACTCCCCTGCCAGCTCACAAGCACCAGCCAGGCGAATGCAGGAGGAACTGCATTCCTTTCAGGCTCCTGTAACTCAGAAGCAGCTCCTATCATTTTCTTCAGCCACCTTTGAGCCAAAAGCAAGCACAACACACTTCAGCCCCGAAGGAATATTTTTAAGGAAAGTTATAAGCAAACGAAAACGCAGGGTGTGCGTGGAACAGCCACTTCAGCACACCACCAGGCTATAATTGGTACTTATGCTCACACTCTTGCACACACATACGTGCAGCAGAGCTTAATAGATTCCCTCATTAATGTTGAGGCTCATGTGCTCATGCTCTGTGTCTGGGAAAGCTTTACACCCACATGAATTTTGATGTGGAGCTGAAACAAAAATGTTGATGCTGGCAATGCCAACTGTAGAGAGTAAATAGCTGGGTCCAGTCCTGCCAATGCCGACTTGAATGGGGCTTCTCACCCAGAAGAAAACCTATGTGTGAAAAGTGTTCTCACGACTGAGTCTGTGCAGCAAAAGTAAATCCTGGTTCCTTCCTCAGATGAATAAATCCATTTATGCCAATGAGGTGGTTTCAGGCCTTGTATGGGTCGGTCCAACTCCCTGGTCCTTCTGTGAGATCTGAATCGTGCCCGCTGGAGTGAGTCAGGCTATCAGTGTTTGGCTCTGCACTTCAGGGGTCAGTGACTGCATTTACACGTGGGCAGACTTCATGCTGATTAAATCAAACTGCTGCACTGAAAAGGACATTAACTAAATGCCTCCCAACATTCTGATGGTGTATAAGCTATTCTGAATCTTAAAATCGATAGAGGATTTGTTCTAATTCATTCCGATACACACAAGTGCATAAATGAAAGTGCTTTCCTGTCAGTGAAGTGGAGGAAATGCATAAAAAGAAAAATGAACTGGATATATAAAATTGCTTTGTTTTTCAGGATCTGAGAAGCAAAGAATTACAACTAATACCAGAGTGACTGTTCTTACCTTCCCTGTCATCCTGTGTTTCCTAGTTTTATTTCTCAGAGTTCAAAAAGCAACACTTTTCTGAGTAGCAACGGTGCAGGCTTGTCTCGGTAACATGCTTCAGCCACGACTCCTGTCTAGAAGTGATCAGCTGATATGTTCTGCTTGTTTCCTCCACTGAGGCCAGGGCCAGATGCGGGCCAGATGTGAACAGCAGGGACACAGCACTCCTTTCACAGCCTTATGTCAGGCACCCAGCTTTCTCCCAGCCTCAGGGAGATCCCCCAGTGAAGGACCAAATGCAGCAGAACACACACAGTTCTGCCTCAGGTCAGGCCTTCACTCCAGCTCCCCACCGCTTGCAGATGGGGTTGAGGTGCCAGAGGGAGGATGAGGAGATGCGCTGGGAACAAGTGAATTGCCAACGCTACCGCAGTGGGGTGACACAGGGGCTACAACAAGGCTAAAATTCCCTGGGGAGCCTCCTGGTAAATCCATATCAGCTACAAGTGAATCTGGCAACAAACTTCTGGGACTTCAGATGAGAAGACACCTACTGCGTTGGAAGTTGTGTGGTGGAAGTTGTGTGATGTGGACCTTTCCTCTGGCAACTGGCGGCGGGCCAAGAAATTAACTTTCCATGGATCATAAAATCACCAGAATTTTGGCTGGTCATTTTAATCCAAATGCAAAAGCAAAGAATGGTGGAGGATCTGTACCTCATTTCTAATGCATCCACCTCTCCAGTTCTTCTTTTTGGACCATTTCTTCTGCGTGCTTTCGCTAATCAATTAAGCCCTCCCTTCCCTTTTCATACAGTGTCCCTTTTCATTGGAAAGCCAGACGTGTTGGCAGTGCTTGCTACCGGAGGAATAAAGAAGGAATAATGATCCAAAAGAAAGGATTATAGTCTCTCAAATTGCACTGGGATATTCTCAAGTCAAACACTAACCCTGCATGTGTTGGTATTCACTTTTAACGTTCTCCAAGAGCCTGTTCATTGCTAGAGGCTTTGTGCATTGCAACAGCAGATGAAACCTAGGAAGAGCTACAAAAGCAAGACGCTGATGAACATTCTGTGTACCTGGGTTTTTCAGCCTTCACAACCTAAAAAACAGCGAAAGATAAAGAGCAAAAATGAATATCAGATGCATAAAACTGATTCAGATTACATAACCCACTTGGAGGAAACAGGAGAAGATAAGTAGTTTGTGCAATGGCTTGTTGACCTGAAAGATCAGATGCCTAAAAGAATATTTAATAAGAACAGCTATGAAGAAAACAGTAGTGTAGGCAGGTAAAACCACAGATCAAATACTTCGCAGTCCATATTTCATCGCACGCAGTATGCTTTCAGATGCCAAATTCTGTTTCTATTGAATCTATGGCAAAATGCCCACCGACTTCAAACAGAATAGGTTTTGTCCCTGTAAGCTAAGAGTATGGCCAGCAATACCAATGCAGTATAGAAATAAATTGTGTAGGTGAGGAGGAGGGAGTTGGTATTGCAAACTGAGAGCCTGCCGGATCTGATCACATTTATTTTCAGATAAACAAAACCCTTTTACTCTTGGGACGTTATATCAATCATTTTTTTTAGGTCCAAAAAATTTTAACGTCTGTTGCCTTAATGCTAATAAACATTATTTAGTAAATATTTTTTAAAAAATTATTAAAGTGCTCAGAAACATTAGAAACATTCTTTTCAAAACGAAACTTTTTTGGTATCGGAGCAAGTTTTGTTCAGTAAAGGTTTTTAAACCTTGGTATTGCTATTCTCGTTCTTGTACCTTCTCTTCTGTTCCATGACATTCTGTTTACTACAGTTTATCCACATCTATATTCTTAAACTTCACCCTGAAAGTGGATTTGATAAATCTTTGCAATTGTTTAACTCATGCTTAGAGACTAAGCATTACGGCATGCATCCAAGCATGGGTCTCTGCATGAATGTGAAAATAAAGAGCAGAAGACAAGCTACTGAACTTTTGGAGCAATTAACTAATTTTACATCAAAACAAGTAAAATGGCCGGCAGTGTATCTGTAGTATTTTAAAATCAGATAAAAATAGGATTGCTGTATTCTTTAATTAGCATAGCTGACAGTTGGCCAAATCGGCTTCGGACACAGCAGGAGACGTACAGTTTGTCCTGATTTTGTGGGGAATGAAAAAATGTAATACTTGGCACATGAACTAACTATGCTAACCGAAAATGTTATTAAAACATTCAACTAAATCAAATATGGTGGTTTACCAGGGATTAGTCCACATATTTTAACAGAACAGAAGAGCACAGTTTTAAAGTTGTGGACTACTGAAAGAAACAAAATCTAGAGAAAGTCATTATCAGTGACATGAAAATTTTGAGGAAAACTACTTACATAGTGAAATCAGTAAACTCCTTTTGCCAAACCCTGGCATTCCTACTGACACAGAGCAAACAACACCTCTACAAACAGTTTTCTTGATTTGGGAATACAGTCTTTTATCACAAATGAAATTGCGAGGGGTTTCAACTTGAGCGAACATTTTGAAATGTTAAGATGTTAAAAGGGACACTACTGTTTAATTTCTATGTGCCCGGTTGCATAAGATGGGTTCTGATGAGGTTAGACATAGAATATTAATATGGGAGAAATTGTTCATTAAATAGGAGCAAACATCAACTGAGTAAACAGCTGATTAGTGCTTACAACACCTAGTAGTCCCTGCCTGTGCGTGATGGAACTGCAGTGTCTTACTAAGCAGATACTTTCCTGTGCAAATTTAAGGGCAGAATTCTGTCATTCTCAAATACACATTCTTTATCAAAGATACTCTTAAGAGTCATGAAAAACTTACCAAAAGTCCAGTAAGAAAACCTCTAATGAAATCAGATGGGGGCTTCAAACCAGTCCGGTTACAAAAATGTAAAACTGATTCTTCCTGAAGGAGTGAGGACTGAATCCAGAGAACCTCCTTGAGGAGGGGCATTGCTACCCTCCCTGCAAAGTTTTAGTGTTTTAAATTGCCGTTTGAATTCCTGCCAGTAAGATTATGAATGATATTCAATAAATTACTGCATGTGACAGCTGCTTTCACTATCTGCTTCTCTGTAGACAGCCCAGCTCAGTTTGGGAGCAACACTGGCCCCTGTACTAGAGCAAATACACAGCTACCTACTGCTGTTTGGTAGCTGTACAGCTACCAAATTTACACTTACTGGCCTTTTCTGTCTTTTTTTTTTTTTTTTTTTTCAAGAACTTAATTATGAAGATAGCTTCATTCCCAGATGTGACATTTCACAGCTTTAGATGAAACAGTTTACCTGGAGAACTTTTCCATATTGCACCACAGAACATATCTTTTGGTGTCTCTCTAATCCCGATAATTTTGTTTCCTAGAAAGGACAGCTCCTCGTTTCATAGGGCTGACTTTCCCCAGCACAGATACTTTGCCTGGTGAAAAACTATCCTTTAGAAACCACAGTAGAACATGAGCACTCTTAGGCAATAATTCCCAAATTTGGGTTTCTGACCCTTCCTGAGGTTGCAGCAGCCCCGAGGGAGATTGTGATGGTAGCCAAAATTAAATTGTTGAGATAGACAGGTCTGGGGCTGTGAGCCAGACTGAAGGGGAACGTGCAATCAGAAGAGGAGTTACTCAAAAGCCAACTGGGCCACCTCTTACTCTTCTACCAGCTTCTGTCTTTCAAGACTTTGATGGTTATACACATCAGACTATCTCTAAGATGTATCTGGTAGTCACAGTGGGTGAAGATTTTTATAGCCCATCCATTTTACAGACCATAAACACCGAGACAGGTGGCACAAAGACAAGGAAGGCCTCAAAGACTAGAGAGTGAGGCAGAAATCTTGCCTTTCCTCAAGTTAGAACCACTGATTCACTTTGCAGCACACTCCACTGAGCTGTGGCCTCTTTAGGTGAGGGACGTTTGCTGGGCATCCTTCCTCAAAGATCCTCAGATCTCTTTTCTACCCTATGTATTAGGTGGAAAGAGGTAGGATGGCTTGGTCACCCCACAAACTCTCTGTCACTTCTCTCTGATATGTCCTCCCAAGGAAAGCAGAATGGATCCATATTCTTTGGTAAACAAAGGAATGTGTGGGATCATTTGTCCCCTTAGAGACTCGCTAAATACCTCATGGGTAGATGGAACATAGCTGAAAACAAAGACCTAATTCCAGTGCTCTTGCAAAAACTTCTGGCCAGCACTGTCTCTTAAAAAAACAGACTGGAGGAATGTAAACATGTGTTTGGCTAGTGAAGGAGTTGTTATATAAATGTTAATTATGAAGAGGATTTCCCATGAGCACAGGGCTTTTGACACAACTTTGATCCCACGCAAGACACAAGTCTCAGGAGTCACATGCTTTGCCTTAGAACTGCGCTGACACCTCTCTGGGCACTAAGAAGCTGCAAGGGCATTTGCTGTGGCACAGGAACAGGAGAAGCTTTGATGATTGAAACTGAGCTTCATGCTGAAGCAACCCTCTCTTTAATTAAAAGTTCCATTGATCAGAACATAGAATCATAAAAATCATAGAAGCATAGAATGGTTTGGGTTGGAACAAACCCTAAAGATCATCTAGTTCCAATCCCCCTGCTATGGGCAGGGACACCTTCCACTAGGTTAGGTTGCTCGAAGATCCATCCAGCCTGGCCTTGAACACTTTCAGGGAGTGGGCATACACAACTTCTCTGGGCAACCTGTTCCAGTGTCTCACCGCTTTAATAGCATATCTAATCTAAATCTTCACTCTTCAGTTTAAAGCCATTTACCCTTCATTGTATCACTCACTACAAGCCCTTGTAAAAAGTCCCTCCCCAGATTTCTTGTAGCCCCCCCCTTTACATACTGGAAGGCTGCTGTAAGGTCTCCCTGGAGCCTTCTCCAGGCTGAACAACCCCAATTCTCTCAGCCTGTGTTCATAGAAGAGGTGTTCTAACCCTCTGATCATTTTTGTGGCCCTTGTCTGGACTTGCTCCGACAGTCTATAGCCTTCTTATGTTAGAGGCCCCAGAACTGAACGCAGTACTCTAGTGACATTCTGGTAGGGTATCACCAGAGTGGAGAAGAGGGGCAGAATCACCTCCCTTTCCATGCTGGCCATGCTTCTTTTGATGCAGCCCAGGATACGGTTGGCATTCTGGGCTGAAAACCTCCGTTGCCAGCTCATACTCAGTTTTTCATCCACCAGCACCCCCAAGTCCTTCTCTGCAGAGCTGCTCTCAATCCACTCATCGCTGTATTTGTGCTTGGGATTGCTCCGACCCAGGTGCAGGATCTTGCACTTGGCCTTACTGAACTTCATGAGGTTCGCACAGGCCCACCTCTCAAGCCTGTCGAGTTCCCTCTGGATGGCATCCCTTCCCTCCAGTGTGCTGACTGTACCACTCCGCGTGCTGTTGTCGGCAAACTTGCTGAGGGTTCACTCAATCCCACTGTCCATGGAGCCAACAAAGATGTTAAACAGCTCCAGTCCCAGTACAAACCTCTGAGGTACGCCACTCGTCACTGGTCTCTAAGAGCAAGCTGTTGACAGCAACTCTTTCAGTGGGTTCATTCAGCCAATTCCTCATCCACTAAGTGACCCATCTGCCAAGTGGTTCTCCAATTCAGAGACAAGTGTGTCCTATGAGACAATGTGAAATGCTTTGCACAAGTCCAGGTAGATGACATCAGTTGCTCTTCCCTTATACACCAACACTGTAACCCTGTAACATGTAAGTATCTATCTGTGATCCTTGGGTGGCTCATGCATGACAAAATACAGGACAATATTTTCTACTGAGCCTCCCAAACTCTCTCGTTCGCCTTAGCCTAGCTGAAACCAGCCTTAAAATCTATGTATCTCATCTGCTCAACCAGCTATTCCCTTCTCCCCAGGTTTAAATGCATTCCTTTGGTCTCCCCTCACATCCTTCATCTTCCCAGAGGTTTTTATTTTTCTTTGCAAGGCCAGTACAATTCAGGCTGCACCTACAGAGCTCACTAGAGCAGCGTACTGAGCAAGTAGGTGTAGTAACGAGATGGATTGCTGAGCTAGAATTCCTCCTGTGTGTACTGCAGCCCAGCTAGGTCAGTCATTGTATGGAGTAAATGTACCCTCAGGTCTTCTCTGTCTCCTTCCTGATGTTTCTTCCATCTTGTCCTTGCTTCTTATGCCCTTCTCACCCTTACCTCTTCCCCCTTACTTTCCTCCCAAAACCGTTTGCCCCTCGGTCTTCTTGTTCCCCTAATCGTGATCTACGCTCTGCTTCTCCCTTAATGAACAGCAAACAAAATAGCAAATAAAAAAGAATTAAATAAAAGCCGTACATTTGGCATAGCATGGGCGGTGGAGTCATTACATTTTTGCTGTTAACGGGTGTGAGATTCTTCTCTTTGCTTTCAGCATTTGAAGCTGTTAGGATCTAACTTTCATGCTCTTTTCTTCCACAGCCAGGAGGGATTCAAGTTAAACTGAACTTTCCAAAGGGATTCTCACATGGGTAATGTAATGTGACTCCAGGCTCCCACAAAGATCACAAGAACTGGGGACAACCTTAGGCTTCCTTTGCTGTGAATAGTGCCATTTAGTGACGGGAATGACTCACCATGTCCAAAGTGAAGCCTGTCCTCAGACCATCGGGTGAAGGCACCAGAGGACTAGTTTAATAATCAGCCTGTTGGCATTGCTGGTGGCTTAAGCAGACACTGTGACACTCTTCTTCTCCTCCCACTACAGCCATCCCTTCCTCATGCGCTGCCCTTCTTCATGCAGCATTTGTGCTGTTGGGTGATGAATCCAACCCGGAAACTCATCTGACCAAAAAATGTCGCCGGCCCTTTTTTTTGCAGCATTGCTTTTTCAGCTGGATAAGAGTTCCCTGATCCAATTTGTGATGTGGCTCCAAAGTGTGTCAGCACAGAGCAAAGGCGATGAGAGGTGGGGGATATAAAAATTGTGCAAGTGATTTTGGCAGTCCAGTGACTGAATATTGAACCATGCTTTGGGACTGAAACCTTCTCTCTGCCTTGCCTCTTAAATGCTTATTGCATGTGATGCTCTATAAATAATGTCTTTTGAAACTATTGCAAGGCTATTTTAAAAGGCAAATACTGAATTTCCACAGTGATTTATCTTCCAGCCCTCTTCTCTTCCCAGTCTGCTGTGGCTGATCATCTCATTCATGTATTTAACAAATGTGAAACAGAATACTCCACTGCTTTTCTCCCCATTCTGAAATAAAATGGTGAAAATTCAGCCTTTCAAAATGACTAAGCAAGGCAACAGGAGTTCTGCTCAGGAAAAAAGACTGAGATCTTCATTTGAGGGTTTCAAATGGCAGAAAAAGAGTTGAAGCATTTAAAACCCAGGATTCTTAAGCAACCTTTTAACTGAAGATGTGTTTTATGTATGAGAATTTCTGGATCAGGATTTATGTCCTGGCATTGAAGACAGTGTGTAGGCACAAGGTAAACGTACGCTTTGACTTAGTTAAGATAATAATGTTGAAAATAGCATTTTTATTCCAAGCAATAAAATGTGAATTACAGTTCTGAAGATGATAGAATTTGAAGCATATTTATTTGCAGTAAAAATCTCCCTCTGGAGGAGAAGATAATGATTTGTGGATAAAATTGATTCTGAAATAAAGAAACTCAGCGGTGTCAGAGGGCCAGCTTTTCCAAGAAGATGATTCTGTGAGTGCCATCGGTACTCCAGAGCGGGTGATAAATTATCCATCCTTGATCTATGGCTTCAAGCCACGTTACCTTTTCTTCTAGTGATGTAATAACAAGGTCCAACAGGGAGTCAAAGCCTTGGCTGTATTTAATATTGACTCACAAGCTTTTGTCACAGGCGAGCATGATTTCCTGGTGTCTTTGACACTCAGGAAAGGGAGATGACTGAGAGACCTGTAAATCTCAAAGTCCTGTTTTAGACAGAGCGAAGGAGGGAAAATTATGACAGCGTAGCATTTACATGGTCAAAGTACTACAGTTGTAATAACAGCCCCAATACTCTTGTAAAGCTAAGGAGTAAACACCATTATCTCCATACAGAAGCTTGCCAAAGGTGATATGCCCTGGAATTTATCTTAAGTAAGATTGAACTCTTCAGCTCCTCTCCAGAAACTAATAAGCAGTTGCAAAGCAAGGCTGTAGCAGAGGTAAGAATAGATCCTGGGACTTGCTGGGTTTCAAGCACAAGGCACCTCCCAACCATTGACATTTCCTGTACAAGAGGTAGCTGGAAGCTATATTAAAAGCTGGGGTTTGCTGTGTTTTTGCTGCAGAGTGGACCAGTTGTTTGGAATTTGGCTCGTGCAAATTGTCCTTCATTTGGCGTGTCCCTGAAAAGAAGTAATCCTTGTTTCCACTTCTGATGATAAACCACAAGCTAAAACAAGCAGGTTTTTTCTTCTCTGATGCCAACCACCTATTATTATACAATTTGTTATCAGATCAAAGCAAACATGACCTTAGCCCTCGGACTGTGCATCATAGTGCCATAACCTTCACATGGAAAGGAGGAGGAAGGGGGAGGAGAACACGTCCTGCTTTCCTTTCCAGATGTGACTGCAGGTATTTTAAAACATAATTATGGAACCAGATAAGCTCTTTGACTTGATTGGATGTCTCACCTCCTAAGTCTATTTCTAGGTGCTGTAAATATTGCTGCTCATGTAGCATGAAAGCAACTGAGCCACAGCCTTGATGGCTAATGACTCAAAAATGTGAGGACAGATAGAAGCCGTGCCTACTCCTGAAGTCACTTGCTCAGCAAATCAGTACAAATCTATACAGCCTTTATACCTCAGCAATAGTCCTCGCTGCACAGAGGTGATTTCACATGTGAGGGATCGTGTTGTGACAGGTGTCCTTCTCTCAACTTGCCCCTTTCTGTGCATTACGAGAAGCAGACAGACCAGAGCCTGAACTTGCCACCTGTGGGAAGCTTTTGCCAAGAACAGAGGATACTTCGCCAAGCTGTCAGCTCTGCTGTTGACGTTTATAATTCTTTGAATTTTACATTAAACCCTAGCTTCTGGAATTGAGTGGTTATGCAAGAAATTCAACTTCTGTTTATTTCTTTGGAAGGTTTTCAGTGTCCAGAACGCCAAAGAAAGGACTTGCGAATTCAGGGCTCAGAAGTTAGAAGGAAGGCGAACCCCTTCCCACAATTGCTACCTATAGCAGATGTTGAGATTTTTAAGCAAATTTCATGGTAATGGAATCTGAGTCACGATGTTTTAAGATCTGGGCTGCTGATAGTGCCTCTTTTAATGTCCTTTGCATAGTCCCATAGACTCATTCACACCTGGTTGTAGACCAAGCGTAGAGTTTGTGCTGTGTAATGGCATTACAGCAGGTTTCCTGATACCTGCTTATACCTCAAAAGTCATGTCAAGTAGGCACTGCTTGCCCCTCCACAACTTTCCCTTCTGAGCAAAGGAAGAGCTTTAGACCAGTGCGGACCACCAGTACTTCCCACTGGTGGTGGCTCTTCCCCACGTTCCTCCATACAATATTTGCATCAGCATGAAGAGAGAGCTCAGTATACAGCGCTGCTGTTCTTAAAATGGCTCTTTCTGCAAGGCTCCAGCTCAGCATCACTTGAGCTCTGAAGTTAGCCCTTTTTCACATGCTGCTCACACTTTTCATTACAACATTTCAAGCAATTACAGAATGCTTTACAGGCATTAACTAATTTATCCTTCGCTCAGAGGTGTGCAAATGTGGTTTATTGCCCTTCTTTTACTGATGGGGAAAGCAAGACATGGAGATTAAAGGTGATATTCTCTCCTTTGTTTCCATTCTTGGAAAAGAGCCACATTTATTAAATTCTGGCTGAAGGCAGGAGAGGAAAGTCAGGATGTGGGGGCAGGTCTGGGGCAAAATCCTACCAGTCCTTGGAGCCTGTTAAAAGCAGCTCTGCCACTGCCTTTGGAGGCCAGGTGTCTGTGAGGTCCTAGGGATGACAAAAGGAGGTAAGAAGGAGTTCTGTGATGGTATAAATTTTCCGTCAGTCTGAGTTGAAGGTTGCAGTTCGTCACTGCAGAGACAGGAGGCAGCTAGTGAGGGACACAGAGTTTACAAGGAGTGCTGTTTACAGGGGCGTCGAGGTGGCTGTAAGCAGTGACAGGGCTTCTTGCAAAGGTCACTGAATTAAAGTGGATCTTGAGAGGAGTAGCTGCTGGTAAAGGAGCAGGGAACAAACACTGTGAACAGCAAGATGGTGGAAGGTTTGCTGTGACACTAGCGAGCCCTCCCTGCTCTCGCTGCAGCTGAAGTGTTCCTGGCTCACAGAGGGGAAGGCCAATCCATTAGGAAAAAGAAAATTACAGTGATTAAATCAAGCAGAATTTGGAATGCATTTGCAAATGCTGTAACTCCTCGTGAACAATCTAAATACAGGGGGACAAAACAGGGCCTCTAACTTATTAAGAAGACTATATCCTAGTGGGTGAATGTCATAGTGATAGATAGGTATCTTCCCCCCACCCTTAGGACAAGGCATTCCTTGGGGGAGCTGGATAGGATTCCCCGAGAGAATTAAGATGAAGCAACTCCTAGACTTAAAAATCATCCAAATGAGCCTCCAAAACAGCTGGTACCTGGCAAAAAAATCTGTGCTCCTGCACTTAAATTTATGCCACAAACTGGTCTTCCTCCATCCAGCTGTCTGTCTCAGTAATGACTCTGGTTTCCGGAAAAGGAGGTGATGCCTCTATCCATCATCCATTTAAGACTCAGTTCATCTACCACTGTCATTCCAGAGGAGCAAAGGGAAATATGTGGTTCTTCTGAACTCCGTAATTCTGTAATTTTGTTTGGGGTTTAGAAAACAAGGTGATAGATGTTTTCTAAATGTCATGGATAAGACAGATAGACGTTCCTTCCTTAACCTATCATTTTCTTTTAAAGTCTCTCCATCTGTTTGGTGTCTTTTCTTGTTTCTTGTATTCATTGTGGACTTCAGAGCTAAGGCCTGCTGGTGTATGCATCACTGACAGCCCCGTGGCCAGGATCTCTAACTTCTCAGCACTACCAACACTGTACAAGTAACAGTGCCGAGCTCTGTTAAAAACACATGCAAAGAGAATCCACTCACCATTTCAATGCCTTCATCATTAGCCAAGATGTTATCTTCTATGAGTTCTTCTTGTCTTTGTGTATTCTCGTTCACTGATCTTAGCTAGCTTGGTATCCAGTCTCCTGGTTTATATTCTGATCTAATCCCTCTCATCACTATGAACATAAAATGGAAAATTCCCAATCAAGCAGTGAAATTTTTTATGACAAGGGTGATGAGACACTAGAACACGTTACCCAGAGAACTTGTGGATGCCCCATTCCTGGAAGTGTTCAAGGTCTGGTTGGTGGGACTTTGAGCAACCTCATCTAGTGAAAGATGTCACTGCCTGTGGCAGAGGGTGGACTAGAGGTTCTTTAAAGGCCCCTTCCAACCCAAAGCATTTTATGTTTCTATGGTTCCTTGACACAAATATGTTCATAGAACAGCTCAAGGTGTTTCTTGACTTACGTCTTTTTTGCAAGGTGACCAGCTATGGTCTGTCTTCACATCCCTTACACATGCATGTGTAACCTCTTTTTCTGAGCCAGATTTACCAGCACATTCTTGCTACCTTGTGCTGTTTCTATGACACCAGGCATCCCAGTAGATCATGTGCTGCTGCTGTGCATCACTGGAACAGGGAACCAACACGCACTGGGGCACCCAAGCAGCTGAGAGAAAGAGAACTTACTTTTCTAGGTTTGCTTTCTCATATTATACATGCAGTGCTCCATATGAAATAGCTACATATTTGTAATGGGCCAGTCTTGTGCCATTTAAACAGCTGTTTAAACAAAAGCCCCCCAGCCTAAACCCACTTTTTTTCTCGCTTTTACATTTGAAATCCACCTTCAGTCACTGTTGGAAGCCTATTCCTTTCACAGTGACTGCTAATGACTGATGAGGTGCCCAAGCTGAGCTATTCCCTGGGTCATATAACCCCAACACTGCTACTGGTCTTCTTAACACAAGATATCGGCGAGTGCAGTTCAATAGCCTGCCTTGATATCTCCAAGACACGGTTTTTAACAGATGCTAATCCTGAGCTACCAAAAAACCCATAGGTACAGGAAAGGCAGATCATGTTCTGCAAATCGTACACTGGGATCTAGCCAAGCACAATAGAAACTAAACAAAAGGCACAGCCAGGCCTTTGAAAGTAAAACTGTGTGAAATATTTGCTTGTTAAAAATACTCCAATCCCCCCCCACACTTTTTTTTCGTGTGTGCCAATCTTCCTGCTAAATCATTTGCCTCTATGGCCTTTTTTCTCCCACTTTGTGACACAAAATGCACACTCTGGATGGCTGCCAAAATGGTGAGGTAGCTTCTCTTTGGTCACTTAAAGAGGACATCTGGGCATTATTGGTTAGATTTTGTCACACAATGAGAGGAATATAAGAGTTTATTGCTTCCCTGATGGTACAGCCTCTTGCAATACTTCACGCAAACCATGTTTTCATTGCTTTTCTCAGAAAGGGGCTGTGTTATGATCTCGCCAGAAAAGTAAAGCCAAGCTGGTTATCTCACACAGCTTGCAACATTATTAAGAAGCTCGTTCCCTTGTGGCTAAGATTTTCCAAAGACACTGGTGATTTGAATGCACTAACATCTTTAATATCTGAGTGGCCTCCTTGAAATACCTCAGAAAGCCTGTTTTGGGGGAAAAAATGTGCTCCTCAGCTGTGAAATTGAGCCCTTTTCAGTTGTCACAGTGTAAGTGGGTAGTACCAAAAATCATAAGCACTCTTGAGAATCTTGGCAAAGTTAATCTTTGACCTTGTAGTTATTAATGTCTTTTTTTAAAGACCCTGCAAGCTTGTTTCTATTGTTAAAATCCCCCAGCATTAATCCTGAACCCTCCTCAGACCTGTCTTATTTAGATATGAATTTAAGAAAGCAAATAAGAGCCATTTTAATATAGAACACGGGAGCACTTCAGTAAAATTATCAATGCTGGCTTTAGCTTATTTTTTGAGGTAGAGGAGTAGTATCTTCCCTCTGCCATCGACTTCGCAGCTCCTTAGTAAAACGCTATAGAGAATTAGATTCTTCTCTGTTGCCAATTTGAACAGGAAACATTTAGTGCAGGTGAATAATAAGTATTTCCCATATGCAAATTTGCTTATTTGCTGCCTCTAACTTCTTGTTAAGGGAAGGGGTCATTCATTTTGCTTAAAGCTTTCCCTGGGAGCTATTTAAATTAACAAGATGCTAAGTGCTTCAAGGAGGAGGGTCTTTAATTTCCTCAGCTGGTGCAGCTGGAAAATCCACTTTTGTTTATTCTGTGCTCAGAAATTCCTGGGACAGAGACCTGTATTCGGTATGTAAAATACATTGTTAGCTTCTCAGCATGTATCATCATGCTCGGTCAAAGTTAAGAAGGTTGATGAATTGTTTAAAGTGAATTTTCATAGAGCAGTTTTTTAGAATTGTAATGGATAAACCACAAAGCCAAGAGCATGTTTATGTAGGGTATCTAATCAGTTGTTTTCATCCTCTATAATGCATAGAGGCTATTATTGAGATGTTCTCGCACCACTTGGAGAAGATTATGCTCTTTATAAATACTCTTTTACAAATTTGAAATTTGCTTGTAAGATTGTCTTGCTGGAGTAATGAGCAGGAGTTGATGCCACTCCAAGTTTGCTGTAATTTATGATTGAGGCCAGACTGGCTGTAGTTAATGCTGGGGTTGAGAGCTTTAGAGGAGCTCTGTTGGTCCCAAATCACTGGAGCTCAAGGGGTTTGAATACATCAGGTAAAACTAAGTTATTTGAACACCATGAAATTACCCCCAAATGGAGCAGTGGATATGTTCACAAGGACTTTCTGCAAATAAACAAATAAAAATGTCACCACCTTCACACAGCAAGCCTTGAAAGGAACATGCCAAGATCAAGTATCAGCTGTACCTGCTGGACCTGGACCTGAAACAATCTGATCCACTTCGTTTGCTACTTAATAAACAAGAAGCTTGATTTGATAAAAATGCTCTTAGGCCTTTCTAGCTCTGTGGTAGAGAGAAGATCACTTGCCAAGTGGCTTCACAGGAGTAGACTGTACTGGTGGAGCATGGTGACTGACTTTTTCTAAGCGGTGGGTTTGGCATCTGCTGAACAGATCATAGACTCATAGAATGGTGTGGGTTGGAAGGGACATTTAAAGGTCATCCAGTCGAACCCTCCTGCAGTGCGCAGGGATATCTTCAACTACAACAGGTTGCTCAGAGCCCCGTCCAGCCTCACCTGGAATGCTTCCAGGGATGGACATCTACAACCCCTCTGGGCAACCTGGGCCAGTGTTTCACCACCCTCATTGTAAAAAATGTCTTCCTTATATCTAGTCTAAATCTCCCCTCTTTTAGTTTAAAACCATCGTCCCTTGTCCTGTCACAACAAGCCCTGCTAAAAAGTCTGTCCCCATGTTTCTTATAAGCCTCCATTAAGCACTGAAAGGCTGCGATAACATCTCCCTGGAGCCTTCTCTTCTCCAGGCTGAACAACTCCAACTCTCTCAGCCTGGCCTCACAGCAGAGGGCTTCCAGCTCTCAGGGCATTTTTGTGGTTCTCCTCTGGCCCCACTCCAACAGGTCCCTGTCTTTCCTGTGCTGAGGACTCCAGTCCTGCGGGAGGGATCTCACCAGAGCAGAGTACAGACATGAGGACCAGTGCTACAGGCCATACACACAGTGTGAAAAAACCATGGGAGGCAAAACCTCTTTTATTTCCATCCTGGGTTTAGAGGCAGAAGCTGCCGTCTTCAGTGAACTTGTCATTAGAGTGCATGAGAATGACGTGCGGCAAGTCTCTGACCCCATTTCTGCTACTGTAAAGCTGAAGTCATTCTGACTGTAGGGATGCTTTTCCATGGGTGAGCACTTTCAGGCATTTAACTGTTTATTTAGGCCTTTCAGTAGAATCATTGATGTCAATAGCAGCCAAGCATGGCCCCAGTTGGCCAGTTATTCGATAAAGAGGACAAGATTGCAGTTTCAGGGGAATTTGACACACGCAGCACCACTGATCTTCTCATAGCGGTGCAATGTAGAAAGATAAACTGGCCTGGTTTTAACAGTATAAGAATCTGAGACAGAAATGGTTTCACTTTTGTATTTTTAGAGGCATCACAGTCCATTTGTTTGGGAATTTGCTTGATTGCTGTTTATCTTTTACAAATGTGGAAATCAGCCTTCTCCTTTGTTTCAGCAGAGAATTTTTCAGCAGTTTCAGCTACATAAATATAAAGAATGGGATCTTAAGCAGATACAGTTCTCTTCAGCGTATGTGCCAGAGTTAATGGGTAGCAACAGCAGAAATAAATGAAAATTCTATGCTTTAAAAAGTGGACAAAATACTTTGTCCTGTTAAGACTCATTTTTTTGTTACTTTATGTAAGACTTTTGCCAGTTCTCCAATCTCTTTTCTAGGATAACTGTAAAACAGACAGACACAAACTCTTTTTGTACCTTCTGCAGTCATTGTAAAGAAACAAAGAATGACGTCAGCCTTACAAATATCCAGGTGACCTAGATTATCACCTCAGAAACATGTTGCTAGGACCAAAAATTTGGCCAGCAAATTTGAAAATTCTGGTAATTTGTAACGGCAAATAACCCAGCCACACTATAGAGTCAGAGCACTCCATATTTTTGAACATTGTAACTGGATTTGTACAACTAGTCGGTGTATGCCTCAGCAAAACTGGATGACAGGAATCCACCAGCTCAAAAGGAGGACGGCATTACACATGAAAGGAAAAAACCTGTTCAAGTAAACGGTTTCATTTGTATCTCACAGCAACTTGGATTCCTTCAAAATCTCCTCAAGGGAGTGTGGCATCATGAAGCTTTTCATCAGGGGCCCCAGACTGGGCTCTGCTTCAAACTTCTTCAGAAGAACAGAACAAACATCCTCCTTCCACTGCACCGGATGTTTTCTGAAGGTGGAACAAGGTATCCACTGTAACTCAACGGGAGGAAGGATCACATAACACCAGGAGTAAATGTGGAGTTACCAATTTTCACAGGCTTTTTTATTTATTTTTTTTTTTTAAACCAGGAAGCTTTTCCACATCCCTGTTAGAGCTATGAAGTCCCTCTGCTTTGGGTGTACTGACAGGGTCTCAAACACAGTCATTATGTGCCAGGCATCTTAGCAGGGAGAGCGGCTGGTAGAACATTTCACTCTCATAACAGCCCTATGACAAGTACAGAAATGGCATACATGGAAAAATATTTATCAGGAAGCATTTCATGTATTTTTAGGTTCTCCTTTAAAGCAATTTAGTAAAGCAAGGGAGGGGAGAGCAAGTTCCCTGCATGCTGCCAGCAACTTCTCCATAGGCTTCAGCTTTGGAGCCTGGTGCTGACCAGCTACACGTAAACTCTTGGGAGTTGTCAGTGATTCAGATCAGGGTTGAAGCACCTTTCTTATGGCACTATGCAAGCAGTGGTTCCTGCTGGTTTTTTTCCCCTTAACTCAATATCCTGTTGGTAGGCAATACAGCAAAAAATTGTTTCTATGAACTTCTGCCTACTTTTGGTCGCTCCCCAGAATTAACAGGTTTGTATTCCTGTCGGAGAGATCTCCAGGATGATGGAACAAATCATGGAAAGGGTTTTTTTTTCTCTAGCAAACTGCGTAAGTTTCAAGAAGGAGTCTCTGTAACATTTGGTCACTTTAAAATAGCTCACATTCCTCTGGACTTTTCTGCCCTTACTTTAATGGTTTTGCATGTTTTCCCCGCATATGCAAAAATACTTAAATGGAGATGTTGTTTTAAGCATTCTGGAAAATTAATTTTTTCATTCATGGCCAAGAGAGGAAAGGGCTTGATCAGCTCAAGGGATTAGTAAAAAGGGATTTGAAGTTTTTCACCTCCTAGGGACTCACTTCTAGACTGCAGCTTGTAATGCTTTCGCGACTGGCCAGCAGCACGCTGAAAAACATTTCACACTTGCAGCCCCACTTCCCTACATGGGGATGTCTCATGCTGCCTGGCATTTTCGGTGAGTTTGTGGGCATTTCCAAACTAATAGACTAAAAAATGAATGGCAGGGAGACGACTTTACCCGTAGTGGGCATGTCTCAAGGACAGAACAAAGTAATTCTATGGTCCCTTGTGATTGATTCGTTATATTGACGATGAAAGTGGTTTTCTCTTTTACACAGTCAGGCTGTCCATCTGATAAACTCCTGTTTACAGAAGAGTGTGTCTTTTTGGACATTATTAAAAATGAACTGCATAAACATCAGCAACAGAAGCTTTAACATCTTTTCCATCACACATGTTCCAGTCTTTTTCTGGAGGGGCAACCTTTCAGAGAGAGAAGATCATTTCATTAATACAATGGTTGAATACTGGCTTCTCTGTTGAGATGCTAGTGTGCCCTCAAACAATGACAATGGCACCTATCTGCTAGGTATGAGACAGTTCTCTTTGTAGAAGCTGAAGAAGATAATTCTATTTTTTTAAGTGCCTACTTAGCACTATGAATTACATTCCCAGAAGTAAGCACTTACCTCATAAGCTATGATGAGTATTGTAACTTGAAAGTGTCTTTCTAGACCTAGACCATAACCCAGAGATGCTGAAGTTGATAATTTTTTTTTTCCCTTGACTTCAGTGGATGTTAGATGAGAACAAAACTGTGAAGTTCACCACTTTGACTTTGGAAGAATTACTTTTGGAATGTGGAGCTGTAGATAGGTGAAAGAAAAGGTGGGTGGAAGAATAATCAATGACTGAGATTATTAGCTGTTGGTTAAAAGCTTGAGTCATTTTTTCAGAAGATGATGATCAAGATTCCTACAGGTGCACAAGACACAGGCTGCAGCAACAAAATGAAGCTACAAAAAAATTAGAAGTGATGTCCTGAACCAAAATAGAGCAGTTTCCCAAGCAGTCCCAACATTAGCTTGAAGTGCTGTGTGGAACTGGTATGAAAAGGAGAGAACAGACCAAGAAGCACTGATAAAGAACAGACTCTTGGCTCAGACAGCTTCAGAAGATGATCACAGGCTTTCTGGAAGCCAATTTAAGTGCCATGCCAGAGCACAGTCTAATTTCTCTGTTAAGCCCTGTGCCAGGAAATAAACTATTTCATTCAAGAGGTTATTGCATTAAGCAGAAATGACTAAGGCTGAGATTTTGAGATCCAGTTCAATGCTGAATGTCACCTCTTGACAAGCAGACAAATAAGAAAGACATTAAAAAAGTGAGCTTTTAATTCGGTTATATTTTTAGCTGGGCCTCCTGCTTACCTTAGATATGTTGTTTCTTATCAGAATGAGTTAAAGCTTCATAGAGCATAAGGTGGAGGAAAGCTGCACTGCTATGGTGCATGACTTTATTTACTGAGTAGGATCAGATGGGTGAGAAACTGGTGATGCTGAATGGGAAATAGGATTCTTTTCTCTGCACAGAGCAATGCCCAAGTGTGGTAGTAAGCAGAATCTATTGAAAAATATAAAATATCAAATGTATTCACAAATACTTTAATGAGTTTGTTTTACTCTGGCTTCTGCAATCAGAATTATTTGCAAATAGTTGGATGACAACCAGGTTTGGTTTGGTTTTGTTTTGTTTTGTTTTTCAGAAGAATGCCATTTCATTGTTCTGCTTTAAAAATTTCCGTCAGTCAGTTAGGGAGCTGAAACAATGTCTTGGACAAAAATGACATGTTCGCTGCAAAGCAAACAAAAAACAAACACAAGCCCAGTGGTTTTTTCCATTAAAATAGCTGTCTTTCTCCAGCTGGCTACCCCAGTATAAATCCTAATGGAAGCAAGGCATGGTGGTTTCTATCTCTGTAAACTCAAGGAAAGGTGGTTTCTATCTCTGTAAACTCAAGGGAAAATGCAGCTGTGGGCAGCAAAGCTGGCCCAGGTACCTCCATGTGAAGAACAGATCCCTTTTGCACTGAGGACAAAGCCTTAAGCAATCAGCCACACGATGCGAGTAATGGATAGTAAAGCATGCAAACAAATGATTCACAATAAGCCACAGGCTAAGAATTATTAATTGATTTACTCACTGGATTCCGACATGCACCACATTTCGAAAGACTTCCTAACCAAAAAAGGTATCCCATTTGTTGCGCATTTTACCCAGAACTTTAGTGTGCCTAGAAAGAACTGCATTGCTCCGAATTTTGATTTTTTTTAAAATGGAAACTGGATTGAAAAACCATCCTTTGAATGAAACATGAGGCCTTGACCACTTGACATTATGACTACAGCACTTTTCACAGAAGTAGGGTGTTAACCTCTGAGACTTGGCTACGTTCCAACTCAGATGTTTTTCTTTCTTCCTGAATTTTCTCTGTAGTTTCACTTGAATGACGTATTCATCACTTCCCTTCCTTTGTGTAATCGTGGTGGCACAGAATGGGAAAGGCTGCAGTGTTTCCCACCACAGAGACCGCCTGCTACTGAAATGCAACTAGAGAGGGGCGTCTGGACAAAGAGAACCACATGCATATTCTTCAATGCATTTAAGAGAAGCTGCATATCGAAGAGGGAAACTTTGCCCTCAGTTTAGTAAGCTCACTGGTATGTCCTTGGATAACAGCAGTGCAGAAATGGGGAGTGGTGTTATCCTGAGGATTGTCAGTTGTCTGTTCTTCATCCAGAAAACAAGGGTTCTTTTTGTCAAGCCTAGAAAGTGAGAGAGGACCACAATAGCTGATGAGCTGTTAAACTCCAAATTTAAAAAAAAAAAAAAAAGGGAAATTCTGCAGCATAATAAAGGACAAAACCTCCAGAGGAACACACAACGTAGAGATGGTCCATCTTTATGATGCATAAACCCTCAAAGAATTAAAAAAGAGTCCGCTGTGTTGCCTGCTCCTCTCTTTTACATTAAACCTTCTGCTTATGCCCGAGCATGAAAATCTTTAACACCTTTTCTCTACCATGATGTCATCAGTAAGCGATGCCTTTTGCAAGCAAAGACATACTTCTCACATATTCCCACAGTACTGTTCTAAGGTGAAAGACTACTTCTCTTTTTTATAGGCAGAAATCTGAGACATGAGCAAGTTAAAGGTCTTTCCAAAAGGTCTCTGAAAGGTCTGGTCTGGCATTTTTCCACTGCACCACAATCTCCCTCCTAACACAACTACAGAACTGGGCCTGCAATAAGCTTGGGTGATATTTTGGCAGACCAACTTAGAAGTAGAGGATGAAGAAGCACTCGAGATAATTTTCAGAGCCTAAGAAGCCATTCAATAAAACCAGGGCAAAGTCAGCCTTGCTATTGCTAATATTTCATAGAAAATCCACCTCATCCAAAGATCTTATTTTTATAACCTTTCAGGATTTCTTTGTATACTATAAAGAGAGACGCAGCCATAATTCCTTGAGGGTAAGTTCTGAATCTGCTGCAAAGAAGTACTGGGGCAATACCACAGGATTTAAGTGCCTCAAACTTCTGAACAACCCAGATTTGACATTTGAGGCTTAGGCCCATCTCTGCTCTGGAGGTTAGAAAGTTATTCCCATTCCACCGGTGTGATTTTAATTTTAAAAGCAGTTCCCCTGGCAGGCTGCTCTGCCCTCAGCCGATTACGTAAAGTAAACTATTGACATATGCAGACCAGTTGAGGCCATTTTCTCCATTAAATTCAAACCTTGTTTTAAAAGTGCAGTTTTAACATGTTGTTCTTTCTGAAATATTCCACAATATGTGCTTTCACGTTTGGTTATATAACATTACATTCTTCTACAATAATAAAGCCAAGTGTATTTTGGAATTGTTCACAGACTGAAGCAGTTTAGCGAGCGGGACACATCCAGATGTGAAAACGTTCTGTGGCTTGGCTAGACATGTTACTAAACCTTTGAGTCAGACATCCAAATGATGCTCAGGATGAATTTCGATTTTCTTTCTGAAAGGGACCTAGCACTTTCCTAGTATGCACAGGGGGAGCCAGGGGGTTCCTATTTCTGATGCTAGGCTTCTGCAGTTCAACACCATTTACCAGAAATTTAACTGAATGTTAATTCAGTAAGATGTTAAAACTGCTCATGAGCTTCACTTAGGTTCTTATATAGTCTGATAATGGTCTTGATCCAGGAGAATACATCATTAAATAACAATGCTGTCTTGAATCCAATGTCTTCAAGCTTCAGACAAGCGGCAGAGATGACTGGTAATAATGTGGAAAGAAAACTCTGCTTGGCAGTTTTTCATGTACGGGCAAATTGTTATGACTTCCAAATTCATAGGTGGGTACTAAAAACATAAGCAACAAGGGGATCTGCTTTTCTGACAGAATAAATAAACATAGCCTCTTCCCTATGAGGGCTTTTTCATGACCCGATGGAACAGAAGGCAACTCAGGCCAAAGCTGTGGTCTGCATCTCCAAACAGATATTTGAGAGTACTTACATAGCTCTGCCAAGGGTGTGACATCATCGACATCAGTCTTGGCACAAAGGATCTCTTGCCCAGATACTACCCATTGTGTCCTTCTGCATTGTCACGTGTTGCTATCTCCACTGCAGCTACATGACCTGCACATTTGATTGCTCTAGCATAATACTTCACCCTGTCCCTGCGCTCTCATCTGCAGAAACTTAGGCTTATGACCTTACAGGATAGATCCCACAGGATTTACATATATGTCAGTCCTGTCTTGTCTCCACACAAGGAGAAATTCAATGGAGTTCAGGAATTTTATTACACCTTCTGTATGCCACTCACTGCTTGGGTCCTTCATCATATCAGCTACCCGACACTTGATGTAACTACAGCCTGGGGAAGTTAGAGGTCCAAAAGGTCTCCACTAGGATCAAACTGCTTCAGTTGGCTTATTCCAATCTCAGATTCTGGTCTGGATCAGTCAGGACCTGTCCCATTAACTCAACAGTGTTGATGTAGTTGATGTAACTACAGCCTGGGGAAGTTAGAGGTCCAAAAGGTCTCCACTAGGATCAAACTGCTTCAGTTGGCTTATTCCAATCTCAGATTCTGGTCTGGATCAGTCAGGACCTGTCCCATTAACTCAACAGCATTTCTGCTACTATGAAACAATGGGTCTATGTCAACAGCGCGCTGGTCTGGCTTTACATCACCTTGAAATCAAAGCAGTCATCATGTCATCAGCCTGTAGAAACACAGTGGTGAGTGAGTTCACCGACAATAGTTACTTTAAATCTGTTTCCTTCTTTCTTTTTTTTTTTTTTTCCTAAGCTGACTTTCATGGAAAACTCTGGGCAAACTCACTGCCTTTGAGTTTGCTATTTTATGTTGTTTGTTGTTCTGCTTCCTGGTTATTATTGATATCCCATCATTATCCAAATACTTTCTAACCACAGGAATTAGTGCAGCTACAAATTTTTTTTTTTTAAGTTCTCCCCTTTGCTCGTAGCTTAGGAATCTTTATTTGTAAAGGCCAAAAGTCACAAAGTGTTTTCATCCTTTCCCTGCATGTAGGCACAATACAGTGATTTACCACACAACCAAAGACTTTAGATTTATTATTCCACGGCATTTATTGCTTTATTTATCCACAGAATGCTTATTTATCCATTCAAAGGATTCATCCTGGCACAACGCGGTTTATTGCAGTGGTGAGATTCTAATTCAAATGTTGAGCTTTTGCCTTCTTTATCAAAGTTACTATTTTAAAACCACGCTTATCTCCAAATTCCCTTCATTCGCAGCTGTGAGCTATCTGGGTGGGAGATAGGAGACAACGTAAAATTGCATGCCAGGTCTGCTTTATTTGCAGATGTGCCCTGTACACAGAATAGCCACCTGTCCTTGCCAGCAGGAAAAGAAACCTATATTGTCTGCACTCTGCTTTGCAATGGCAAAAGCTTTCTTTTCAAGAAAAATCTCTGGACATTTCATGCACTTATATGGTGTTTTGTAGCCCTAGTACTTTAGAGCCAAAGGAAATGTACAAGTCCAAGAGAGTTTGCTGGATCCACAGACAGTATTCTTGGAACTGGGCTTAACTGTAATCATCAGGGAAATCACTTGGTTGCTTTCCCTGTGCTAGTATAGCCAATGTGCAATGCAGTGCGAGCCTTCATCCGGAGCAGGAACTTCTCCATTTGTTCTGAAAGCAACAATTTCGTATCTGATAAATTGACAGGCAGCACATATGCAAAAAAATACACAGTCTTTTCTTCTCTTTGCACTTTATCTCTGGGAAGCCTCATGCTCAAGTGTATATTAATCTACCAGGTCTATTCTGGCGACTTCTAGATCTGGCTCAAGGGTTGAGAGTCATTTCACCTAACATCAGGCATCTACAGCATAAATGAATACAGCTAAACTAGGCATCTGAATTGCCATTTGTAGTCAGTGGAGAGAAACAGGCATGAACCCCAAGGTTAGGGACCTTTTTATTCAGATCTGGTCTGTGTTAGGTATTTAGGATGAAAAGGATTTCACCCTAAAATTCACTTAATAGATCTCCACTGTCTATAAAGGGAGCTTGGGTGATTGGCTCAGATGTAGACGTATATGTTGTAGTGACATCTGAGCCTTGTCCCTTCCGTCCAAAGAAAATCTCATCCAGATTTGACATCTTTTGTGGATGTGATACTCCACCTAAGTAAGGGAGACCTTTCAGCCTTCGCTACCAAAACCTGTTTGTCACTTTCTCAGTGGCCGTGTACTGTACCATGGTATACTGCTGGGTATCAGTTCTGACTTTTTTCACCTCTTCTGAATTCGTTTAAATACAGCCTGTCTCAATTGTTTAGGTTCCTCTAGGAAAAAGCCTTTTCAGTGCTTGTCACAGGCAAAAATTCGGTGCAAACTTTAGGTTCCTTCTCATGAGCAAGCTGCAGAAATTGTCTAGAATCAAACTACTTCAGAGTATGAAACTCATGGATAACTTTACTTAAGAACGTGGGTAGTTCTTGCTATGCGGTTATATGTACAATCCATATATTTACATGCATAGCCACATCTACACTATTTTACTGGTTTCCCCTTCTGTGTTCATCAAACCTCAGCTGTATCTCTTCACCTTCACTGAGGTCCACAGCTTTTCCTTCCTATCTCTTCCTATCATCCACATTGAGAGAGTGGCTCCTGCTTCTGCCTCTCATTTCTCATGTTTTCAGAAAAAAACTGTTCCCATTAAATATCAGCCCTGTTCATTGTTCTTCTTCAGATTGCTCCTCATTGCTCTCCTTGGCCCAGATGTCTAGAAAATACTTGGCAATACATGCTGTCTTGCTGACTAATGTAGTTGCATCGTTTCCTCACTCTCCGTATAGGTCTATTGTCTTTTGTCTTGGATTTAGACTGTAAAGCTATTTGCCCATCTATATACAATGCTGAGCTCAACTGCTCCTGGGCCACCATAGTACAACGAGTAAATAATCACAGTCAGAGAAACAAATTTTGAAAAATCAAGGGTAAGTAACTTTTCCCAACAACTTTCCTGTGGAGATTTCCACTGTCCTCTTTCATAAACACTAGCACTGTGCTCCCTTCGTTATAAATTCTTCATTCTTCTGGTTTTGATTCTTTCCTGCTTCTAGCTGAAAAACTTCAGCTAGGTCCTGAAGCCAACGTGCCGTTGCAAGCATGCGCTTTTTTGGAATAAGTCTTTTGTTTGTGTCTGTAAATTACTGCATTTTAGGAAAAACGATCACTACCTTTTTGAATATGCCTTAAGGGAGGCAGGAGACTTCCAAGGGAGGCAGGAAACTTCCAGGTTGCAGCAGGATTCTACCTGTGCAGACAGAAAGGGTTACACTTCAGTTGGGTATTGGTGAGACAAGGTTTCTTGGTAATCTTTTTTATTAGACCAGCTGGTATAGCTTGAAAAAATAGACAATTTTTCAAAATATAGGCCCTTCCTATGTCCCAAGTATGCCCAAAATATAACATATAAAAAATATTCTAACATATCTTATGCCATAGAAACAAGAAATAGATAAAACACAGCCAAGCCATGAGCTACCACTACATTTGGTCTAAAAAGAACACAGTCAATGCTACATCCATTAAGGCTTATTTTTACCAAAGGATGCTATTCTACTTAAGTAGATGCAGTTTTTGAAAGAGGTGCTTAAACAGCTCCTAAGGAATTACTTAGAATGGAAAGAAAACCTCCACTGATTTTCTGGAGTGGCTAACAAGTGCCATCCTGGCCTGGAACCCCTACAGAACAGCTACAGCTGTGATTACAGTCTTATGAGGTAAATACGCTACTTTGGAAAAGTCCTTCTAAACCTGCTACCCTCAAGCAACCCTCACATTTGAAAGTAGGGTGTCATTTACAGAGCTGCAGTTTCTTCCAGTTGTTTTGTTGTGCGTGGTGTCTCATTTCTGTTTTATCTCTGGTGAAATCCAGGTGAGGAGATAATAGGTGGAAGAATTAAACTACTACACAGCAGTAATGAATAATGCAAATACCTGCGAGGGGCGAGAACTATGTATTCACCGAACACGGTTTTCCCAAATGTATGAAAAGTGAGCACTGTCAGAAGGCAATAAGAGTTGATCGGGGACCTAGCTCAGGTGCCTGCCACCATTAAACATCTATCTGGGCCTGCTCTAGGGTAGAAGCATCTGTCGATGCAGACTGGGCTGAACAGAGCTGCTCAGAAATGGATATAGATGGCCGTAGGGGTTTCATCAGAAATAGAAAACCTTACAGGCTCCATCCCAGTGCAGTCAGGCAGCATTCCCTCTGAACTCTGCCAAGGCTTTTGTGGGCACCTCAACAACTTTGCCTTCTCTTGTGTGCCCTATTCCTCCCGACAACTGTTTTCTGCTCTCTGCTAAATATGGCTTAAGTGTTGGGAAATGCTGTTGATCTGGCATGAGGCCTGAAAGCTTTTGCAGATGGGCAAAAATATTTTATTCTGATAAAGAAAGGGCTCCAGATTCAAGAATCTCAATTCTTAAGAAAAACGGGGGAGAACTCCCAGAGGAATGGAAATAACCGTCCTTTTCTCAAGGACAAAAGATGTGCTTAATAGTTTTTCTAACTCCCTTTTATGCTTAGCAGCAGCAACTCCCCTTTATTTTGTCTGTGGAGGAGGAGCTCGTCTTCAGCTTGGTGCTTTCTCGTCCACGCAAGTAACTTTTAGGAGAAGCAATGAACTTACTGTTCATTCAGTGTTGTAACATTTGATTAGTCATGTTAGTCATTTGATTGCGCTTCAAATCTGTTGATCCTGACATTCTGGTAACATCTGCACATGACTTTCTCTATTACAGTTCCAGGCACTGTCGCTTTCCTTCTCTTCACCAGTGTCTTGATCTGAGACTGCGTCTATGCAGCACTGTGAAATTAGTCACCTTTATGTAACACAGCACTGTTCCAAAAAGCCAATCTTTTTCAATTTATACTTGAAAATTTCAGGCTTTATTTAATAGGATCCACTCAACAGGAGTTATAGGGGCCTATTCACATCAGGTATGAATGTGGTCTGAGAGGAACTAAAGACTGGGATATTAAGCCCTGAGTTAACCTCTTATTTCTTTTTCAATTGTGATATTAATAGTCTTGGATTGTACTGCATCCCTGTACTACCCTCTTAGCAAGACACATAGGACAAAAAATAGCCCCATCCTGAAGTAAACTTCTAAGCAAGAGTAGATGAATGGTGCTGCCTCCTACACTGATTGCACATGGACTTCAAGGTGATTAGCTGAGACAGAGTCACCTCTGGTACGGACATGAGGCACTGGGGGCAATGAATCCCATCTAAATTGCCCGAAAATACCTGAAAATACTTGAGTAACCGTGTTCCAGCAGAGTATGTATTCTGACAGTTGCTATGGGACAATTACCTCTTTGTACTGTCAACGACTATAGTTTGTCCCCATAGCTCAAGCAGCCTGAGCAGTCAAGCAGATGGGTCAAGGTTCACAGTGGTTCTACATGTGCAATATTTGTTTCTTTCTTATCCCAGAAAACCTGAGGAATAACGGTCCTAGTTGTTCAACTATAGCATCTCTGTTAGGATTACAGCTTTATTTATGCAATCACATACTATTTTGTCCCACAGAGCAGAGTGCAGAATGATTTCACAGGAGGAAGGAATTAGGACAACCTTCCATCTGGCATCTGCTTAGCTTTCCAACCTATATACATGATGTTTTGCATAGGATATGTAGGAAATGTAATGGTAAGTTGCCTATGAATCCTGTGCATGGTGCAGTCAGGGAGTGAGGGGAATGGTAAAGGATGAGAAGGCAGGGCAGAGAAATAATGTTATTTTTTAGCATTGGTTTTCTTCACAAAGCATGCTGGGAAATGGCAGAGAATGGGAGAAAAAATGAGGTTATTAGCAAAGACTAAGGAAGGAGGTTATGGAAGTGTAGAATCAACGGTAGCATGACTCCAAAACCGTACGTACTCATTGTAGAGCTTTTAAGTTTCAACGAGATGCCAATAAAACTACACAGCATGCTCATGAATGCTCATGCAGTGTTCTAGTGCTGAGAAGATGGAGGAATTAATTTTTTTGTCTGGAGACTCCAATATTGGTCTCTGAAAAAGAGCATCAACAAGATGTGCCTCATTTAACCTTCCACTGCTTGCTTAAGTGTAAAACAGAGGCTCTGTCAGCCTCATGGTTGCTTTAGTAGCATGTCCTTGCTGCACTTAGATCAAGCTTCTGCAGCTCATGCTCTCCTGAATGTTTGTGTATATCGTGCAGACGAGGACAGCGTAGAGCATCCTCTAGTAAGTGCTGATCCACACTTGCAAATCCATGTAGTAGAGATGTTCCTGATCTTATCTGCTGTCATTTTTCTGGAGAAGATGCCCTACAGAAAGCATAAATAGAAAAATGCATTCCCATATGAAAGTCATATTGATAGACCAGCTACTAGGTTTAAATCTGAAGTGTAATGTTCTCTGTTCTTTCTAAAAACCTATTCTGGCCTTGCCAACGGTAAGTCTGGATAGCCTTGGAATGTGTGTAGATGTCTAATTTTTCACAAAATCGTCTTCAGTATTGGTCACAGTGATACATTGTGAATATAAGTGTTCCACCAAGCAACGTGCAAAGTTAGAAAGCACTTATTTTGCCTAGTAGTGAATGTTCCGCAGGGCTACGTCCTCCCAGCTGGGAACTGAGAGTCCTTGTGCTAATCAGGAAGGTAATGCAAGTTCAGTGTCATCTCCAGATCATTCTTGTGTAAGAACGAAAGGAAAAGCTCTTCAAAGGGCTTTTCAGCTGCAGAGCCCTCCAAGCGCTAAACATATCAAATTGCCTCCTCCACCTTGCAGCTAACTTCTCTTTCCATGTAGGTGCTCCAGATTAAGTATCTGTCAGGTACATTCAGGCTTGAGTCCTGTAAGGCAACTTTTAACTCTCCACCTTGGGTCTCCTGGGGTTTATTCTTTCAGCCCCAGCCACATACCTTACTGCTGTAGGCTCCATAGGCCAGACAGAGTCTGTAGACCCATGTTCTCTTCCACAGCCAGCTGTTGGTGGAAGAAGTGACCACTTCTGCCTGTGTCATTGTATCTTCCCACCAAGGCTGCTAGTCTTTGTTGACTTTTAAAATACCAGCTCCATGGGTTTCTTCTGGTGAAGCAGTGGGAATGCTTCCTAACCCATCTGAGTGACAAACATCCAGCTTGGCTTAGAAAGTTTAAATAATTCATTTTCACAGTCTAGGTCTCTTTGCCAGAGATGGGTTTAGAAGCGTTTACGTGAACAACTCAGCTGACAGATATGAGAGGTCAGGAATCCATGGAAGAGAGGCAGTGAAGAACATTTGGGAGTGATAACTCCTTCCAGTGTCACAGCTGAATCTAGAGGAAGGTCACAGACTAAAACTGCCTGCTCTTCAGAAAGAACGTGGGCAGCCAGCATACACAGCTAGTAGCCAAGCCATGCTTCGGTGCCTGGGATACTGGTTGAGCTACAGTTCAACATGGAATGATGAACTAGAATGATGATCAAAATGTGACAGATCCTCACACATCTACTAAAAAAGGAAACATCTGTCTTACATTACAGTACTCTGGATCCATCAATAAAATAGGAAGAGGAGAAGAATCAGGTGATAGAGCTGGACTTGAATGAGCCTTTGAACAAGTTCTTACAAGGAATGACTAAGCTGTTCAAGAGGAGTTAAATACCATCACAGGCCAGAGATGGGAGCAATCAGAACTCACTCCACCATGTCCATCATGCCCAAGAGTTAACACTGAGTAGCCAAACGTTTGGAGTAGAAGCCACAGTACTCAGCACAGCCTTGCCACACTGCCAAATGGCAGCAGACATCCCATCCTCACAGCTTGGTGTCCTGCTATTGTGCTTGCACTTTTGCTGTAATAACTTGCTATACAGACCGGGGAGTGATGGTGGGGACAGTGTCACCTACTCTGCCATAAATGCTACAAGCAGGGCTGTCCCCAGATCTTTTCCGGTGAGAAGGATTAACTGAGAGAACAGCTGCTCATTCTACTTGCCATGACTCTTCCAAAGGAAAAGCATCATAAAACAGACATCAATAAAGCATTTTCTACCCAAACTAAACTCTTGCTTACGTAATAAGAAAAACAACTTGTTTTATTAACTGTAAAATTGCTATCTAGGGGCTACTCGTTATATTCCTTGTTTGGAATGGTGTCCACGCATTGATTTATGAATGTTCATTACTGAGCTGGAAAAGAGGTGAGAAGTAGGGAGGCAAAACATGCAGACTTGTCAGTGCTATTTAAGGAAGGAGAGACCTGGAGACAGAGCAAAGAGTTTCTGAAGGGATATTGGGATATTCTGGAATAATGTGCTCAGCTTGGCCACTGTGTCTAATAAAGAATATAGCTGAAAGAAAAAAGGTTGAAAGACAGGCAGTAAAAATCATGCAAGAACGGAAAACCATGACTATTAAAGGAAAAATGCTGAAACTTAATTTTAGAAATGGGACAACGAGGGGAACTATGATGAAGCATGAAATAAATGCTCAGAGGAGGCACACTAGGATTCTTGCATTCATGTGCTTTTCACAGGAAGCCACACTGAAGTAGAACAGCGGTGAGCATGAAAGGAAGGCGGGAAATATTTCAAACACTATATAACCTCCACTGACTTCCGAGGTGTTAGGGTGAGAGATCAGATGGGCTGAACAAAGTATTTTCTGGTTTTTTTTCATGAAAAATGTGAACATCCCCACTTAAAGGAAAAGAGATCAAACTGTGGTATGGAAGTGATATAAACCTTAAAATTCCACATTTGGCATGAATGTAGCTGAACTGTATGTGATATTGTTGAGGAGAAACCACTAACCACAAGTATTCATGCACCTGGTTTTATAGGATCTGGCCATCACCAAGGATAAGATACTTAACCAAACAGATCACAATTCAGATCCAATATCACAATTCCTATGCAAGCACCAACATTTTGGTGAACATCCTGATTAAAGATGATGTCAGAAAAATTTAGACATCTATAATCACCTAGTTTGGCTTTGAGTATCAACAGCATGAGATAATGGGATCTGCTTCATCTTGACATGTTTTTATAATTTTTTTGTAGAAGACCTTCAGATGCTCCCTCTCACTACAGTGACACTTGAAGTGTCTTGTGCTGTACGTATTACAGCGGGAAATGCATGTAATAAAATCTTTGTCCTCAGATGTCTCCAAAATGGCACACTCTCAATAGGAATAAGGGCTCCCACTGGAGGCAGAATTTGCTGGCGGTTTTCAATTTCCCTCTTCTAGCCTTTTTGTCTTTGCCAACCCAGCACAACGTTAAACTCTTTGTTAGAACTACGGCGTGTAATTATGGCTGAGAAGATGCAGAAATGCTATGTATGTAACAACTGTGCATGTATATGCATTTAAAGTTCTCTGTATCTTTAATGTTGTGAAACAGCAAAGCCAAGTACAATCTGGTTTTAGTACTGGACACATTTCTTCAAAATAGAAACACAGTAGAGAACTCTGTTTTGATTGTTTGTGGCAGCTGGCTATATTCCAACGTCTATTTAAAGAATAAAGCCAAGCCAATATGAGCCATAATAATTCCTGGGCTTATATTAGAAAAAAAAAAAGAGGTAAGTGAATTATTTTCTTTACTTAACAGCTTTTGAGATTTGTCCCTCTGGAAGATGTGTCACCAGGCTTTGGTAAGGAATGCATTACTTTACAAAGTAAAGTTCTGATAGGCAAGTCAGAACTCTAGCGCATATGAAATGAACGTGCACAAGGGGACCACAGACGATTGTGGCCAGCAGCCTGACGGCCAGGGCCTGTTCAGCTGCTGTGGGAATCTAGGTATGAGGATGAAGATATTAAATCCTCTTTAACTGTGAAGTGCCATTCCCTGGGTAAAATAAAAAAGTTAGAAGAGCTGATCAACTATTTGTTAGATTAGGTGTTGCAAGACTTACCAATCTTAAACCTTTCCTTTCCTTTCCTTTCCTTTCCTTTCCTTTCCTTTCCTTTCCTTTCCTTTCCTTTCCTTTCCTTTCCTTTCCTTTCCTTTCCTTTCCTTTCCTTTCCTTTCCTTTCCTTTCCTTTCCTTTCCTTTCCTTTCCTTTCCTTTCCTTTCCTTTCCTTTCCTTTCCTTTCCTTTCCTTTCCTTTCCTTTCCTTTCCTTTCCTTTCCTTTCCTTTCCTTTCCTTTCCTTTCCTTTCCTTTCCTTTCCTTTCCTTTCCTTTCCTTTCCTTTCCTTTCCTTTCCTTTCCTTTCCTTTCCTTTCCTTTCCTTTCCTTTCCTTTCCTTTCCTTTCCTTTCCTTTCCTTTCCTTTCCTTTCCTTTCCTTTCCTTTCCTTTCCTTTCCTTTCCTTTCCTTTCCTTTCCTTTCCTTTCCTTTCCTTTCCTTTCCTTTCCTNTCCCTTCCCCTCCTCTCCCCTCCTCTTTTCTTTGTTTTTCTCCTATTTCACGATCTCATCATTGAGCCAAGAGTGGAATAACATTGCTCTGCAGGCATTATCCTGGGGTGCAGCAGCTGAAGATTTACTCTGGGTTGTACCTGAGACCTTCTCCCCAAACCTCTGGCCTCCAGTTCAGGTCTTTAACAAAGTGGCCGCATTCCAGTGTGTATGTTCAGGGAACTCGAAAAGATGCTGACCTGCGGTTTTCTTTGTGGTCTGCAGTCCAAGATGTAGGCAGGGCTCCTGCAACAGCAATCCGAAAATGCAGACCTAACGTTGCCTCTTCCATGTGTCTCTATTGGATTGGAACTTGACTTTGTAGATACAATGGTCAGCTTTGATGTGGTTTTAGCTCTACAGATGAACTGTGAGGATGGTGTTGAACTGTGGCATTCCACTATGAGGTCATAGAGTTGTGACTCACAGTTACAGGCAGATTAAAAATGGCTGTAGGGGACGACACCTATAATATGGACACCAATTTCAATGTGCTGATGCTGGAACTTGTCCAGTTCCTTGATGAGCTGGTTGTAGGGACCAAAATGGTAGGAAACTAGTTCAGGGAAAAGAAAAAAGAGAGCTTTCTGCTTGGAGCGGGTCATCAAGGGTGATATGAGCATGAAAGCTGGCATGAGGAATAAGATGGGATTATTAGCCAGGGATTGATCAGGGCTGTGGCAATCAGACTGGCTTAAATTGTCATGGAATTGCCACCAGAGCTGGACAACCACTGTGGGTCAGAGTCCCGTGGCTGGGGGTGGAGATTCTTTCCTGTGTCCAGCTGCGCTAGCTGCTGGTCCTCAGACTCCTCCTCCCACCAAACAGGGCTGTTGGCCGAGATGTGCCAGCAGAGCTGCCTCGTTCAGCCACAGCGAGCCAGGACACTTACCAGTAAAGGAATTGAGCAAACCAAAGTATTTGGGACTGAAGTGGGCTGGAAGACAGGTCTGCCAGCAGGCAGGGGACATTAACCTCCAGAGGAGGATCATGGCAAGAGGTTGGATGGGCTGAGTACACAGGGTACTTGGAGCGACTACTCCTGGGGTCGTGGCTGTTTACAATACACAACGTTTCTACTCTTAAAAAGCCTGTATATTTTATCTTTAAAAACCAAAACCAAACCAAAACAGAGGCAGACTACTAGGTGGCTTGATAAAAGAATTTTTCTTACAGGGAAGAAATACCAGGTCTCTATTTTAGTGGGGAGAGACACAGCAAGAAGAGATGGTAAGAGATGGAACCAGGCAAATTTAACTTGAGAAATAAGGCACGACTGTTAACTGGGAGAGCGATTAACCAGCGGAACAGACTACCACGGGAAGCAGGAGATTTTCCATTTCTTCAAGTCTTCAGCTCAGGACTGGATGTCTTTGTGGAAAATACTTTTAATAAATATGAGATTTTGCGCTCAACACTAACTCAGTAACATTCTGTTGGGCTTATTAAACAGGAGGTCAATCTGGATGATGCAATACCCCTTCTATTCTTAAAAATCCACAAAGTGCAACTGAAATGGCTACTGAGCTCCACTGCGGACCCATTTGGGGTACACATTCATATGCTTCTCTTGTCAGGGGCAATACTTTGGCTGGAATATTGCAGCTCCTGATGACCTGGTGTCCAGGACAGCATCCTGCTCCTGCTGAACCCTCCTCTGAGGTCAGTCTGTCTCTGTCTGAAGCCCCTTCGCTATGATTACCTCCAATTCAACACTCTTTGTGGCCAATTCAGAATGTGTTATATACAGGCAGAACTACAGATGACAGGAAAAAGAAGCATGGGTTAGTATCAAGTGAAAGCTAAGTGGAAAGAAGAAAAGTTAGTTAGATACAATAGATGCTACATGTGAATGAAGGCTGAGTAACAAGCTTTTCACGCAGGCTGAAATCTTCAATTTTCTCAGCAAGTCATCTCAAGGGCTCTCAGAGTTTAAAAATTTGTGGATCTTTTTTGTCCTGTAAATAATAAAGCAGCTCCTAAAAGAGCACTTTCCCTCAATAGGATCCAAAGTCCACTAGTGAAGAAATCATCATTATTATTTCCTCCTGTTCCATACATGGAAGTGAAAAAAGTGAGTGGTCCGTAGCTAGTCAGAGACCAGTAAGAGTGATCCCGCTGTCTGTATCTCAGCTCATAGAATCATAGGATGGTTTGGGTTGGAAGGGACCCCAAAGATCATCTAGTTCCAACCCCTTTCATGGCAGGGACGCCTCTTATTTTATTACAAGAAACCCAATTTATTTCCTTAAAAGAGTTTCCTAAGGGATTCTCTTTTTCATAGCTGGATCTGGCCAAATACAGTTGAACAACACACAATATATAGTTAAAAGCTGTAACATTTCTGGTACTCTCTGGAAGTGTCATTTCCATCAGCTGAATGTCTCCTTCAGAGGTAGTTAAGATGTTCAGAGCTGGTCCGTAGTCAGCAGCGTGGGTACTGTGCGGCCAATGGCAAATGACAGGTATCAGGTGGGAGAAGAGTCGATGGGAAGTGCCTGCTGCTCAGCTTGAAATTCAGCATGCAGCTGCGTAGCACACAGCTGGATGCCTGCCTGCCACCAGAGAAGTTTCATGAAACCATGGTTAGGTCTTGTTCACATGTATGCACTTGGACTGTCTGTGCACTTGGCTACACAATTTCAAAGCAGCCCTTCAGTTTGAGGCTGAACTGAAAAATAATAATTGTTGGAGCAAGTCCAGAGGAGGCCACAAAAACGATCTGAGGGCTGGAACTGCTCTGCTGTGAGGCCAGGCTGAGAGAGTTGGGGTTGTTCAGCCTGGAGAAGAGAAGGTTCCAGGCAGACCTTATTGTGGCCTTTCAGCACTTAAAGTGGGCCTGTAAGAAAGGTGGGGACAATATTTTCAGCAGGGTCTGCTGTGGCAGGACAAGGGGTGACGGTTTTAAACTAAAAGAGGGAGATTTAGACTAGAAAGAAGGAAGAATCATCTTCCAGTGAGGATGGTGAAACACTGGCCCAGGTTGCCCAGAGAAGTCATAGATGTCCAAACCCTGGAAATATTGAAGGCCAGGCAGGACAGGGCTCTGAGCAACCTACTCTAGTTAAAGATGTCCCTGCTCATTGAGAGGTTGGACTAGATGAGCCTTAAAGGTCCCTTCCAACCCAAACCATTCTATGATTCTGTGAATATGACAACACTGTTTTCATCCATGAAAGACTCACAGCGAGCAGCCCAGCATAAGCCATGGCACACAGAAAGGATCTGAAGGCTCCGAAGTTTTCACAATCAATTTTTTTCTACCGGCTAACTTTATAAACCACTTCCCAGCAACAAGCCAGCCTACTCACTGTGGAAACGTTAACTCTTGTTTTTCTCAGGGATTATCAGGACTATGTAGCTACCTTGAGCTCAAATCTTACCTTGGCACTAAAGGTAAAGGAAATAGGCCAGTGAGACTTTCTGATTCTGCTGCTGTGTTGGACTGTTCTATTATCTACTAATTCCTGCCAATTCTGTGCTTCCTTCTTGTCTGCCCTGCACCTGGAACATGCCTGTGTAGAAAGGAACTCAAGAGGCCATTGTCTCACTGGCCTTATAGGATCAGTTACACCTAAAATATTCCATATTGACATTTCTCTGACCTTGAAGTCTCCATGTACCATCCTCCACAGCAATCTATTCCTACTCATCATCTATTCCTATAGTTTCCTATATCTAAACTGAATCTTCCTCACGGTAATTAAGGCCCATTACTTCTTGTCCTACAGAAAATAAATTATTTCTTCTTTTCAATGGCCTTTCATTTCTTCTTCTCTTCTTCATCTCTTCTTAGTTTTCTGTTGTTTAGGGTAAGAAGTTCCAGTTTGTTCCATTTTTCCATTGCAGGCCATGGTCTCAACCGTCTCATCATTCCTGCTAGTTCTTCTCTGGAAACTCTCCAGCTGAGTCATATTGCTCTTGAAACGTAGTGCCTGGAGCTGGATAAACAGCTGAGACCTCAGCTGCAGTAGCTGACATTATTCAACTTTTTATCTGTTATAATCCCCTTAGTCTCCTTCCCAAAACCCCGTCCTTACTTGTGTGTTCTCTAGCCCATGCTTGTGCAGTTGAACCTTTCTGCCTAAGTGTGGTATCTTGAATTTATCCCCATTAAAAAAGCTATTTTCAGACCCTTCTAGAAATATGTGAAGAGCTTGTGGAATTCTAATCCTATACCCCAGTGTATTTTCAGTCCCCTCCCACCTCTTTGTCATTTCCATGTGGAATGTGCCTGTTTTTCATTCCAACAGCTAATAGTGAATAGATTGAAAAAGACTTAACGAGGGAGTCCCACTTGGCCATGCTGCTGCACTAATAAAGGGTGGCAGAGAAGAACAGGACACTGCAATTGCAGCAGCTCGGTGCTAGTCCGGTAGTTCCTAACACGGATAGAGACCAAGTTTGTCTTCTCTCTGATGCTGGATGTAGTACCTAAAACTACTCAATTTTTTGTGCCTTGGTTAGTTTTCAATCTGATCAGACCTCTGATCTGGCTGCCTGCATCTCCAAACAGTCAGTGGTGTTGGCTCAAGACAGGCGTTGGACGTAGGAGAGGGGTCCCTAAAAAGCAGTCTCATGACAGGCTTTCCTTTAGCTAAAATGATGTTTTGGCCCAGGAAAGTTTCCTTTATTGCACCTTCAACCACCTCAGTCCTTTTTATCAGTCAGGACACAGCAAGTGTGTCCATCATAACCCCACACCTGCTTTCCACCCCCAGCTCTGCGTCCTCTTGCCCCAGCTGCCTCGGCAATGTTTCCCAGAGCCTCTGGAGCAGTATCTTTCCCTTTCTCATGCTTTTGTGCTCGTGTTGTTATTCTCATGACCTTGCACCTGCAACCTCCCCCCCGATAATGTTCTCAGCTAGTTCTCATGGGAAGTGAGTGCCACCAGCGTGAGAATCACCCCTTCTTCCCCCCTTTTCCCACCTTTTGGTTGTAGCTTTTGGTTTACGTTAGAGGGGGCACGAAGCTCAGCAGCTCCCCAGCGTGCTGCATCTGCAACATTGGCGGTTACACCAATAGCATTTGGGTGGGTCCCCATAAACATTCGATTGTTTCCATGGGAAAAGCACTGTGGAGGGGCCCTGGAGAAGAGGCCAGGAGAGGACGCTTTCTGGGGATCCTCCCCTCCCTTTTTTCTCAGCTGCTTACTTAGAAGAGTTGTTCCTTTCCCTTCTCTTTCTCAATCCCTCTCTCTTTAGTTTATCTCACTATTAGGTTCAACGTATGCCCTCAGCTATGAACCCAATTCAGGTGAACCCACAGGCTCCATGTGACATGAAAGACACCGAAGGCAGGACACCCCTGACAGTCCCTCGGCTTTAGCAACAGCACAGCCTTTTTTAGGCTTGTCAGTGTCCTACCAGTAAAAGTGTGGTTCCATGCAGTTTAAATTAACCTAAATTGGGTTTGTCATCGTGTAACAAAGGGGAGGGAACACATGTCTGAGGCAGGAGGGAGAGTGACACTGGAATGGCAGCTGCATTGGATGGAATAGGGTGAAACCACACTCATAGAATCATAGAATGGTTTGGGTTGGAAGGGACCTCAAAGACCATCTAGTTCCAACCCCTCTGCCATGGCAGGGACACTTCCCACTAGACCAGGTTGCTCAAGGCTCCATCCAACCCAGCCTTGAACTCCTGCAGGGATGGGGCATCCACAATCCCCATGGGCAACCTGCTCCAGTGTCTCACCACCCTCAGAGTGAAGAATTTCCTTCTCATTTCCAATCTAAATCTCTCCTCTTCCAGTTCTAGGTGGGAAGAAAAGCCATTAATACCCAAGACTTTCCTCTTTGTAGAGAGTTAACAAGTTTACATGAACTGCTGTGAGCAGAGGACTGGTTTGGGAACAGAATGCTGCCCGTCACCGCAGAGACAGGTAGATCCTGAGGAGCAGGGTTCTTGGAGAAGGCAAAGGAACAGCACTGCTGGCAAATCTGAGCCTGCACCCTGCTACGAGGTTTCACTTACTCTGGAGTCTTTCCAGTACAACTACTGAAAAATTAAACTGAAATACGAGCTGAGAGAATGACCCATTTATTTAAATGTAGATTAACCTTTAGTGTCAGCCCATTCTTCCCAGCAAACAATTCCCGCACCATGCAGCTAAAGAAAGCCCGAATTAGAGAGAATATGTCTCCAGGGCATCTCTAAATCATCAGATTTTGTTGCAGCAATAATTTCACTGATATTTTAGCCCTATGAGTAGCTTCTGAAGATGATGCCAACACAGTCATCGTGGCTGTGTGCGTTTCAGTGGAAAATATTTTGGGCTAAGCACCGTGCGTGGCTATTTCAATAGAAAAATATTGAAGGGAAAAGCGTATTGTCATGGTAAATTGCATAGAAAAACTAGGGTGGGGCATGGGAAAAAAGGCGAAAGTTACATAAAATAGAAAAAGGCAAGAGCCAAGTTTTGGGAAGTGTGTTTTAGGAAGATGTGGAGAAAATTCTAGGGAGGTAGCTGCACATACTTCTGTTCACTACACAGGGCAAGTGAAATACTATTGATGTGAACGTTAGTTTCTTATCCCGGCCTTTCAGATTCTTTGATGATTTGGTGACAGATTCAGCACTTCAGTATCACAGAATCATAGAATGGTTTGGGTTGGAAGGGACCTCGGAGATCATCTAGTTCCAACCGCCCTGCCATGGCAGGGACACCTCCCACTAGACCAGGTTGCTCAGAGCCCCGTCCAACCTGGCCTTGAATACCTCCAGTGTTGGGGCGTCTAAAACCTCCCTGGGCAACCTGCTCCAGTGTCTCACCACCCTCATAATGAAAAACTTCTTCCTAATGTCTAATCTGAGTCTACCCTCTTCCAGTTTGAAGCCACTACCCTTCATCCTATCATTACAAGCCCTCATAAAAAGTCCCTCCCAGGCTTTCCTGTTGGCCCCCTTCAGATACTTGGAAGGCCACGCTTCTAGGAACAAGTTCTGGGATGGCCAAAAGGATGGAGATCAGCCCTTAGCATTTAGGACATTTTTAATTGCTGCTGATACAGGCATATCTGCCACACCAGCAGCTGAAGTCCTGTTGATGATGCAGGTTGCATTGTTGCTGGACTTTGTCGCAGAGCCAGCGTGGGGCTGCAGATACCCCACGTCTTCCCTAAACTGGGCTCTAAAGTCCCTTTGTAAATATGCTTCAACCACCATGAATGCGCCTTGATGGTTCAGTGGGAGCTCCTTCACACACAGAACAAGCTCTTCTGGAAGAAAGGTCACTTTAAACCAGACTAAAGGCTCTGTTCATCTGAGCTATGGGTCCATGAGGATTTATATGTTGATGAAACTGGCTTAAGTAACTCTGGCTTGTTTCCTCCCACCTCCCTCTCTTCCCACCAATCGTTCACGTGCCACTCCCTGCACTGTGCTGGCAGAACCCTTTGTGGAGCTACACTGGGAACAAACAAGGGAACTGATCTAATACAAGTAGGGAAAATGGAGGAATGTTGTTGGTTTTCTTCTGCCAGCTCGTTTGACGCGTGTGATTCACTAAAAACTGTATCAAGCACTCCCTGGTGGAGAACAGGGGGGAAGGTGGAAGCAGAAGCAATTAGATGGATGGGATGGGATAGGATGGACTGCCCGAGCAGCGCCATTGCTGCCCATGAAACCACAAACTGAGTTTGGGCTTTACTGGTACTAACGGCATGTTGTTGTCCCTCCGTCATGATGGCAGCAGAGCTGTTGAGAGCAGCATAGACAGTCCTACGCCTTGGGCCATGCTCCTTCACCCCTGAAGACAAACCACAAGCTGAAGTGGCACGCAGGCAGGTTTCAGGGGATCGCTGATCTGTAGCTCACCACCACCATCAGGAGGAGATCTTGTTTCTTGATCATCTTTCACTGCTGGTTCTAGCTTCCAGCCCTCTTTTGTACCAGTTCTGGTGGTCATCAGCGAGTTTGCAGAGACTGCTTTTGTTCATTAGCTAAAGAGAGAAGATCAAGTTACTTTGTGCTTGATCGGTTTTCTTCTGGGTTAGTGAGCAGGGCTGGCTCATCAACAGCCTTTGGAAAAGCAGAGCCCATGGAAGAGATGTGGTGGAAAACCAGAACTAGGAACACAGAGTAGGTTTGGAATGGGAGGTTGGTGAGATATCCTTCCTCCAGTAGCGTTGAGTTGTTAGATCAACTCAGCTGTCTCACCTTCTGATTCAGCTACACCCTCCATTTCTGTGCAGGTTGGTAGCTCACGCAGATGGATAAAGTAGATGACTTTTACCCATATCATCCTGAACTTCTGCAGCACGATTTAAATGTGTGAGCTGTTCCTTGCCTTCAGAGCATGAGTCAGCTGAAGGTCTGACCCATTAATCTTTCCAAAGTGAGAGGGGAAAAAAGACTGCAGCCTTTTCTGGCTGTGGCACTGCCATGATGTTAGTGCTTTTGGATGGTGTTAGCGCCTTTTCATTCGTTTCTAAATTTGCTGTTTTCATAGTGCAGAAACCACGACGTTCAGCTGTCAGACTCACATCCTCAAGTGGTGCTCTAAAAATCCAGCTGTTTTCAGATTCTTAATAAAAATACCAGTTAAGCAGCCTCTGTAATTGGAGATTAACTGACAGGGCTCTTGACAATAGAGAAGCAGAACAGCGGCCACCTCAGTTGCCATGGCTATGTTTTCCCATTGCGCTAACAGAACTTCAAAAAAAATCACATTTTCCGTTAATTCAGCAATTCTGACCTACCCACACCCAGAGAAGAGTTAATATCAATAAGGAGGAACACCTTTTATCCAGCGGATGCTGCTAGCAGGTAGTTTAGGTGCAATATCAGGGCAGCGTAGCATCAGAGGCAGCACAAAGGCCAGGCCCCCCCCTAAATGCCAGAGCTCTAAAGACTCATAGTTGTTCTGCTGAGTTTGAGGGCAAGAGGTCTTGCTTGAGGAGAACATCTCTCCAGAATTTTCCATACTGCCCGTGGCAGTGGGAAGAACAAGCTCAGTTTTCCAGGGCTCTGCTCCTTGACCTGTCTGCTCGCTAGCTCTCCAGTATCCTCCTTTACCCAGCACAACCTAACACCCTCATCTTTAGAATGAGAAAATTCAGCATCACTGGCACAGCTGCAAAACCCTGAGCTAACGCTTGGTCTCTTCAAACCACCCCTATTTCCTACATCCTTTCTTAAGTATCCTCTGATGCTACTCTTGGAGAAAAAGTACTGGGCTACTTGGAGCAGCCGATTGCCCAAATCACCTCCAGAAGTATGCAGAAGTTCTTCTCTTTTATATAGACTTCCTGAAGCGTATCAAGGAAGAAAGATGCCAGGAGAGATGTTTTGTTGGACCTGCTGCAAACAAGAAAGAGCTAGTCAAAGATAAGAAGATGCAGTCTTGGCTGCAGCAAACACAAGTCTGTAGAGTTGAAAATCTTGCCAGAAATGAGCAAGGCAAGTGATCGAATCACAACCTTGGGCTTCAGGAAACCAGATTTTGGCATGCTCAGGAATATTCTTGGCAGGATCCAATGGGAGACTGCCCTAGAGGGCATGGGGCCCAGGGCAGCTGGTTGATCTTCAAGGAGAACCTCCTCTAAGAAAAAAAGCACTCCGTTCCGATGTGCAGAAAATCAAGCAAGTGTGGCAGGATGTACAAGGGACTCCCAGCTGAGCTCCAACACAAAAAAGAAGTGTACAGAAAGTGGAAGCCCATATGGGCTGCCCAGGAGGAAGCCCGAGACATTGCTTGAGCACGTAGGGCTGGTATGAGGAGAGCCAAAGCTCAGCTGGTGTTGAAACCAGACAGGGAGGTGAAGGTTAACAGAAAGGCTTCTGCAGGTACACTGGCAGCAAAAGGACGGCTGAGGAAAATACGGATCTGCTGCTCCAAGGAGCAGGGGACACAGTGACAGAGAAAAGGCTCAATGCTTTTTTGGCTGTGGTTTTCACTGATATGTTCTGCCCTTAGGTTCCCCAGTTCCCTCAGCCTAACAGCAACCTGTGGGAATGAAGCAGTTCCCAGCACATAGGTAGGCTGCACTGAAGCCAACTGGACACTACACAAGTCCACAAGACCAGATGGGATGCAATAAAGGCTACTGGAGGAGCTGGCCAATGTCACTGGGAGGCCACTCTCTAGCACCTTTGAAAGTTTATGGAGATCTGGGGAGGTTCTTGATGACTGGAGATGAGTAAAGGTCACACCTGTTTTTAAGGAGGGCAAGAATTGCAATCCAGGGAATGACAGACCAGGCTGCCTAACCTTAGTCCCTGAGAAGGTGATGGAGCAAATCCTCCTGGAAGCCATGTCCAAGCATATGAAAGTCATTGCGAACCGCCAGCACGCATTTACCAGGTCAAACTGATTGCTTTCTACAGGGAGATGGCTGGCTGTGTGGACTCCAACGAGGCCTTGAGGAGTGGGCTTTAACTGGCTCTACTCTGAGCAGAGGTTAGAGATGATGAGCTTTGGAGGTCCCTCCCAATCTACATGACGCCACGGTTCTGGGAAGAAGTGTCCCTCGAAGGGAATGAATGAGAGTTGTGAGCCTGATTTACTTTCAACCTCCATATAGAAAAAGTATTTCAATGTCCCTGAACAAACCAGAAATATTCTGGTCTGTAAAAAACCCCCCAAACCAGCTCATCTCTTAAGACCTTGTGTCTTTAAGGCATTCCAGAAATTCTTTTATTTTGGCATTTATTATTGCAATCCTATGAGAACTCACAGCTGGCAAAGCCCTCCCATACTGACCAACTCTAGCCCTCCAAGGACCCATGGTGTGCTTTTAAAATACTAAATCGTTGTTACTTGAAACTGACTGTAGATTTTTAAAAAATATTTTATTGTTCTCCTATTTTCCTCTGTGCACTATGTCAAGGGCCCTGCTACTTCTTATTTAATCTATGGATGGTATTTATATAGCAGTGTCATACTAATTAAACAAATAATGAACCGTAATATACATATTTTTTCATTGTACCCCCCTGGGATGAAGAAATGCTTCTCCCATAACAGTAGAGGAACAGAGGTACAGAAAAGGACGGAGGCTTTCCACAGAGAATCTTGGCAGAACAAAAATGGAAGCAAATGAACTGAACTTTCAAGCTTGTGTTTAACCACACAACTAATTCTTTAAATAGAAGCTTGATGAAGCGTACTGTGACTTTTGGAAACCCAGCTCCCCTGATGTACCGGCCTTTCCTATCTTCTTAAAAAGCAAGAAAAAGGCGAGTGGTTTAGACTATGAACCGTCTGGAGAGGCCGGCAGGATTGTCACCTGGGGAAGGAAGCTCTCCAGCATCCAGAAGAAAGAAGGCATGGACCGGTCTGGGCCCAGTAAGTTGGTGATGGAAACTGAACTGATTCATTCCGGGTGTGGGTGAGGAACCTTCCTCCGTGCAGGCCAAGAAGGACAGGCTAGCTGAGGCTTCCACCTTCCTTGTTTAGGACGAGTCAGTTAAACATGGTGGAGTTGAACGTGGAGCTGGCTGGCTGGAGGGCATCAGTTGACAGCTGTGAAATGAACGGGAGCTGTCTTCTCTCCAGCAGCTCAAGGGCACCCACAGGGAGAAGCTGAAAGCCCTCACCACTGAAAAATTTGTGCCAGCCCTTCTTCGAACAGATCTGCAGCACAGCTGTGATTTAGTCTTAAGGTGCCAGTCTAAAAACATCCTGTTTCGTTTTAAAAACAAGCCTGGTCGTTCTTTGTGTATTTTCCCACAAACACTTTTATCACAACCTTGATCTTACAGCACAGACCCCAGCAGAGCTTTTATTAATTGTAAGCTATAACCTTTTGCTATATATTATGTAACGCTTTATTGGAGCTTACAGTTCTGCAGATGAAAAGATTGTTTATTGCTAAAAACACTACAGTACACGCACCATTCTAAGCGTATCTCTTCCTCTTTATCTCTGAAGGTTATGTGAGATTAAATTTTACATACAGGGCATGGCTCACCTCTGTCACTGCCCTCAAAGCAATCGCTTTTTTGAGACTGGAACGTCTCCCTCAGGGATTAAAGACTTGTTTCTGGTCCTACACGGAAAGCAGATAAGAGGCTGTGCCTGCGGGCAGATTACTTTTTGCCTTTGCTGGAAGTTTTTTTATTGCTCATAATTATCATGGCACTGGGACCTGTGGTTTCTGAAATAAATAAAGAAAAAAACAGGCAACTGCAGTTTGAAACGAAATACAGTTATAGATATAGTAGGAACTCGCAGGGAGTACGGCCAGAAGAGCGCAGCCTATCTCCCTACTCCGGCAACACCATTTTCAGGCTAAAAGACTGTTGTAGAGCAAGAGAAGAACGAAAAAAAAAAAGACGCCTTTAGGCACAAGAAACGGCATCGGAGCCGCGGAGAGATGGACGCAGAGCCCGCTAACACCCGCGCTGTCAGGGACCGCTGGCCGCCACCCCACACACGTCCTCGGCCCGGCCCTTGCCAGGCACGGCCGCGCTATAGGCAGCGACGTGAAGTCTCACCCCGAGCTCTTCGCAGGCGGGTTAACGTGACGGGAGCGGGGACCCCGCGGGGCGAGCAGGGGCCGTCCCCTCAGGGAGCGGGGACCCCGGCGGGGCGAGCAGGGGCCGTCCCCTCAGCGCCGCCGGGCGCGGGAAGAGCCCCT
>VZZY01009544.1:148442-184963 GCA_013400335.1 Eurystomus gularis
AACGGGGTGTCAGCCCGCCCGCCGCGGCTCGGCGCCCGCCCTCGGGGTGGGAGAGCAGAGACCGGCGGGAGGGAGGCCCCGGTGTCAGAGACCGGCGTGGGCCCGGCGTGAGACACCCGCAGTTCCTCCACGTGGGTGAGGGAGAACTTGAGGCCCGAACTGTAAGAGGTCTCTGCTTCGAAGTCCACTTCAGAAACGTCAGGCTTTGCTTTTTTCCTTTTTTTTTTTTTTTCAAAACAGCAAGATTTCCCGTATTTCTTGCAGTTTTGTGTCTTAACGTAACGTAAATTTATGTGTGTTGCCCGTTGGCGAATGAGGAATGGTGCTCGTAGGCTTCTGTCAGTGGAAGGCGGCAGCAGGGGCTGAGGGCTGTAATCTCTCAGTTAGGCTAAAACCTGGTGTTCAGGACAATGGTAATGTGATTGATAGAGCTTTATACTTGAAATGCAAACTTAATCTAAGGTATCTAACAGTCATTTTATCCGGTTACTGGAGGGGTGGGTGTTATCCTGGTGTTAGCTTTATGCAAGGTCTGTTTTTTTCTGGTTAGAGCCCTTGTTCAGAAGGTGAGAGACCTGGACCAAATCCTCAGCCTTGTGGAGGTTCTGCTTGTGAGGCGACAAGCAGGTCTGAGGTGCTCTGCACCACTGCTATGGGATGTTTTTACTGCTCAGCAGCATTTGTGAATCCAACTGTAATTCAGTGACTGAAGTTGTTAAGGTTTGCTTTGGTGCCCGCTGTAGGCTATCAGTGGCCATAGGATGTGGGCTGTCTGGTTGCTAACAGTGGGATGGATACCTGTCTCAATGGTGAGAGGACTTCATTTTCAAAAGTTTATTACTGGGCTGCTCTCTCTTATGAAGAAAGACTGAGGGACTTGGAGCTTTTTAGCCTAGAGAAGACTGAGGGGGGATCTTATCAATGCTTATAAACACTTAAAGGATGAGTGTCAGGAGGATAGGGCCAGAGTCTTTTCAGTGGTGCCCAGTGACAGAACAAGAGCACAAACTTCAGCATAGGAAGTTCCATCTAAACATGAGGAGAAACTTCTTTCCTGTGAGGGTGGCAGAGCACTGGAACAGGCTGCCCAGAGAGGTTGTGGAGTCTCCATCTCTGGAGACTTTCAAAACCCACCTGGACACCATCCCGTGCAACCTGCTCTGGGTGACCCTGCTGGAGCAGGGAGGTTGGACTAGATGATCTCCAGAGGTCCTTTCCAACCCCTACCACTGTGTGATTCTGTGACTGCACTACTCCTGAAAGGCAAGGATTCTATTTAGAAGTTGTCAAAGTAGTGCTGATTTGGCAAAAGGGTGTATTTTGTTCCACAGATATCCTGGGTGCAAGTTTGTCAGTTATGTTAAAGTTGCAGGTACCTGGTGTAGTTGCATCGTACCAGGTACCTGGTGTTCTTATATCGACTGTATTTGACTAGTCTAGAGAAAATTTCAGTCCTGTGAAGTGTAATACGTCATAGTATAATTAGTCAAAGTGTAATTAACTCTTTTTGGTTAACAGTTGCACTTGGGAGATGAGGATTTGGCAAGCTCTGAAAGTTCTTCGGCTAAAGGAGAATAAACTGGCAAACATAAGAAGTTTTAAACTGGCTTATACATGTTAGGGGAGAGTTGGCCCCTTTAGGGATGACTCCAAGTTTGGGCGGTTCACTTACAGGCTTGTGTGTCGTCTTCTTGGCTTTTTTAACTCTTGATGTCCTGATTTTCAGAGTTTTTAAACAACCAAAGACCAGTCCACGTCTACTGGCTTCTGATGATACTGATGTGAAACTGGGACAAAGAATAAATGTTTGGTGGGAATTGATGTCTGAATGGTTATAGTTGACCTTATTCTGTATTCCTGGTGGAGTTCTTGGTGCAGCTTCATGTTTCGCTTGATCTCCTCCAATGACAGGCTGTTGTCTGCCCCTGTCTCCCTTGGTTCAGATCTAGAAATTGCATGGCCTTGGGATGTGTTGGTTTTCCCCTCTGTACTCCGATGGGAAGTGAACAGACTACCTTGTCAGAAAAAAAAAAAATTTTAAAGTTGTTTTTTAACAAGCTGAACTTACTCATACGGAAGCACAGAGTTACCAGCTATGATGCAGGTGAAGTTGAAGTGCTCTGATGGGTGATGCAGAGAATAGAAATATTCTTTTGAGTCGTGTCCTGCAGTTAGCCAGCCTATGAAACTGTAGTTTCTGTTTATTTTCCAAAGCTGATCTAAAACTGCTCAGCGACTGGGTGGGTTGTTTCGCACACCCCTTTTTTTTCCAGTTCTCCCCATCCTTACCTTAGCTCTGCCTGCTGACAGTTGGAGGGCTGGTTGGATTAGTTAGCTGCTCGGAGAGCAAGTTCAGTTTATTTTTCTGTTGCCTTTTTTTTTTAACTTAGTTTTTAGTTGGAGCAAGTATCTGTAGGCAAGAGCAGGAGGGAGAGGTGGAACTTCCTTTTCTACTGGCAGTGCTGACTTATTACAGAACTGTGCTGTCTCGGTGCTGTTGTGGGTGTGCAGAAGTCTCAGAACGGTTAGGTATCTTGGTATGGCTAAGCATAATGCTTTTACACAAACAACCTCTTCCTTCAGTCCTTCAGAAGTACTCATTTCATCTACATCAAAGATGTTTTCTAGGGAAAGTGACCTCTTTAGACGTTCTCTTAAGAGCAGCTGCCAGTATTCTGAAGAAACTTCACTAGATCACAGTTCATGTCTCTCCCTCTTGCATTAGTCCTCATGTGACTCACGTTCTGTTTCCAGGGAGGAATGCTATTATGTTAGTAATAGATTTAAATAACACTGAGTCCTAGGAGATCTTCCGTTCTTCTGGAGGAGAAGGAAAAGTCAGAAGGCCAAGTGCTGCATAGTGAGTTGAATCCGTACGGCAGTTAATGGTGACTTTATTGTGTTCTATATCATTTGAATGTTTTCAGGACGATGCTGTTAGTATTGAAAGCGGTACTAACACCGAACGCCCAGATACACCAACAAACACTCCTAATGCGCCTGGAAGAAAAAGCTGGGGGAAAGGAAAATGGAAGTCGAAGAAGTGCAAATATTCCTTCAAATGTGTAAATAGCCTAAAGGTAGGTATGTGTAAGCTTCAGTGTTAATGTTGGCTGCGAGACGGCGTCAAGATAGTTATTTAAATATCTGTATAGAAGTATGTTCCACGCTTCTTTGAGGAAAGTACCTTTCTTACTTGGAATTGCTGAAGTTTTGAAGAAAAAGGATACTGAGAAATAGGAAACAGGAGGTAATCAACTGCAATTAACCCAATTTTTGTACAGGTTTGCAAAGTTAGGCTTGAGCTAAAGATAAGGAACTGGATAAACCAATTCAAAGAAAAAACCTGTGACAGCTTGATGCAAAGCACAGAACCTGTACAGATTTTTCTACCAGTTGAAATGTATTTTGTAAAAAAAAAAAGCAGCACAAAACAACCCAACAATCTTGGGGAAGCTTTTTCCTGTCACTTAGCAGATCAGGGCTTTTCTGTCCTGTGGCAATTGCCATAAATGCTGTGTAGTACGATTTGGTTCGTTTATTGGGAGTGTTGTGATTATGTGTTCCCATCTCATCTAGGTCAAGTTTATCTTTCCACGTAATAACTGGTAATATTGAGGGGTGTAGATTTGTGGTCTTTAGTCTCTGTTCTTATGTTTTAGTGTTACCATTTTCTTCTGCATTGGTGACAGACTGTGATGGACTGAATGAATTTTCTCTTTGATTCTTTATACTGTTGGGATGTTGTTTTTTCATTCCCCAGCCTTGCAAAGAAGGCTCTGGGAGACCTTATTGCAGCCTACCAGGATCTGAAGGGGGCCCGCGAGAAGGCTGGGGAGGGAATTTTTACAAAGGCTTGTGACAGGACGGCTCAAACTGGAAGAGGGGAGATTTAGATTGAAAATTAGGAGGAAATTCTTCACCCTGAGGGTGGTGAGACACTGTCACAGCTTGCCCAGGGAAGTACCTTGTGGATGCCCCATCCCTGGAGGTGTTGAAGACCAGGTTGGATGGGGCCTTGAGCAACCTGGTCTAGTGGGAGGTGTCCCTGCCATGGCAGAGGGGTTGGAACTAGATGACCTTTGAGGTCCCTTCCAACCCAAACCATTCTATGATTTATGTGGCAAAAGCTGTAAATGTGCCGTCTGATTTGATTTTTACAGGATTTCTAAATAAAGAAAAGATTGTGTCTGGAATGAGATGAGAGTTTTGTGAAACTTCTATTTAGCTAACAAGAGGATGCGTCCAGCTCTGTAGTGGGTATTTTCTGCTGAACTGCTTTAAGAGGTGTTTGTCATTCCCCTACACTTAACTGTTGAGCTGTGCATGTGTCTGTTTCTGAACGTTGGCTGCAGACTGCCTCACTGAAATGCTGAGGTAGCTGAGTGGGTGGGGATGATAGCTTTGGAGCGTGGAAAGCTCCTCAATCAGCTTTTCCACTGGAGAAATTGTGGTATGAATTTATTCTGACCAGAGTATCTGGGAAACCGGTTGATCTTAATGTGTTTTTTGAAATATAAAAGTGATCTGCAGTCCTTTCAGGGTGTAGGAGGAAGGGAAGGTCTTTCGTTTTCACCTAAGTAGGCAGCTGTTCCTGCAAGGTGCAGCCATCACCCCTGCAGATTGTGCTTTTTGTGGCTTCAGGTCATGCTTCAAACACAGTCACAGGCCTTTTGGCACCAAAACATTCGGCAAGGTCTGAGTTTTGCTAAGCCTGTTCGTTTGCCATCTGCAGACCAAATATTCGAAAGGGGTTAGCACTTTTCAAGTGTCTTCTGGGAAAACAGAACCTTCCCTCACCCCACCTTCAACCCAGGCCCCACTATAGGGTGACCCAAAAGACCACCCTGTGAAGTTAAGCAGTCCCTGATTTCCATGGATTTGGCTCAGGGCCTGGAAGAGGATTCCTCTGCAAGTGGAATCAAGCTGTGAACGAGTAAATGTAGTGTGTAAGCTAAGTCGGGTATTTTTATTATCTTTTCCTTTTTCCCATTTCTCTTTGAACTGAAATTAATGCTAATAATAATAATAAATGTGCATGTTAATACAAAGACTAGGGAGCAGCCAAATTTTTGAACTCCTTTTTACTTCACGTTTGAGGCCACCTCTCTTTCCTCTTCTTCTGTACTCATTTTGCAGACGCTGTGGAGATAAACTCCCACAACTGGCTGCTATATATAGCTTTCAAAAGACACTTGTGGCTTTTTGGATATCGCATCATGTATCCCATAGTTTATAGGTCTTTGAAATACAGTGTAAAGTGCATGTACTGAAATTAATGAAGAGTCAACGTGGTTTAAAGACATGGAAATTAATTTTAGTATTCTTTAAGGATGTACGAGTTGTGCATTTTTCCCACTTTCCTACTCTTCTTTTTCCCTCTTATTTTGCTTTTTATTGTTTTCCTTGGGGAAACAAAGAAATATGGCCATTACCGTGTGCTTTGAATGTTAAATGGTGATGATTCAGCCTGCAAAACTCACAGCTTGCTAAATAAGCTCTTTAAACACTACTGTGGAAGTTTTTTGGGGTGAAATTTAGGCATCAGGAAAACAAAAATGTTACTTGGAAAATTACAGGAAATAAAAACCTGCCTTTTTGTTTGCTTGTTTTGCAGTGCTGAGTTACTGTGAGATGTGCTGAAAACCCTTTGCTCTGTGGGCCGAATGGAAATGTTGTTTATAAACGAGCACATACAGCAAACAGCTGCACATCCTCACCTACATCCCTATGTGTTTCGCTTATAGATTTTTCAGCAAAGGAACGTGCACTCTGCTTTGGTGTGCTCCCTTCAAAACAGTGCTGTTATTTGTCCTACCCTTTACTGGTGGGGAAACTTATGGGTCTAGAGCACATGTCTTATGAGGAGCAGCTGAGAGAACTGCAGGTGTTTAGCCTGGAGAAAAGGAGGCTCAGGTGAGACCTCATCCCTCTCCACAACTGCCTGGAAGGAGGTTGTAGAGAGGCGAGGGTCAGTCTGGTCAACCAAGTAACAAGTGATAGGACAAGAGGAAATGGCCACAAGTTGCACCAAGGGAAGTTTAGATTGGATATTAGGAAGGAATTCTTCCCTGAAAGGGTTGTCAAGCCCTGGACCAGGCTGCCCAGGGCAGTGGTGGAGTCCCCATCCCTGGAGGTATTTAAGAGTTGTGTAGACATAGTGCTTAGGGCTATGGTTTAGTCGAGGACTTGTCAGTGTTGGGTTAATGATCGGACTCGATGATCTTAAAGGGCTTTTCCAATCTGGGCAATTCTGTGATTCTTTCTCTGGTGCATGAAGAACCCGAGTACTTTGGGTTTTGTGCCCTTTGTTCATACCAGGGTCAAGGTGGCATTTCACAATTCTACTTCTGGAGCAGCATCTGAGTCACTCGTCTCCCACTCGTCACTCTTTACAAAGCAGTGGTCAGATTTGCGTGATGTACTTGGCATCTCACGAGAACTATAATGTGCAGCACACAAGTGTAACGTTTTTAGAAACCTGCTTCATTGTTTAGCGCTCGGGACAAAAATTAGAGCGGACAAGTATGATCAAGATAGTGATGTGCTGTCTCTGACCAGTGAGGGTGACAGCAGATTAAACGAGGTGAGCGTGACTTCTTCAGATACCCTGGTGACTTCCTGCAAGAGCCTCTGCCTCATCCCTTCATCCATTAAGCATCAGAAAAGCTGCAATATGTATGGCCAGGCTCTTGCAGGTTGTAGCACTTGGTGTGAGGAATGCAGTGCAAATGATGTAAGTAGTTTAAAGACGTTTGTCTTGCAGAAGTTATTTTCCCAGGGAAATAGGTTGTCTTTGAAAAATCTTACTAAATACTTTAGGTGTGTACTTAAATAGAGACATAGAGAAACAGCAAAGCCCTCTGTTGTATAGCTCTGCTTAGCACATAACACCCTAGGCTGGCTCCTGCCTAGAAAATCACAAACTTCTCACAGCTTATGTTGACAGAATATCCTATCTTGAGGGGGAAAAACATATTTTCATAGAATTATAGGATCACTTAGGCTGGAAAAGATCATCCAGTCCAACCATATCTCTACTTTAGTAAGTCCACTGCTAAATCATGTCCCTCAGCACCACATCTACACAGCTTTTAAACACATCCAGGGAAGGTGATTCCACCACTTCCCTGGGCAGCTTCTTCCAGGGCTTGACAACTCTTTCAGTGAAAAAAATTTTCCTGATATCCAAACTAAACTTCCCCTGGTGCAACTTGAGGCCACTTCCTCTTGTCCTATCGCTCGTACTTGTGAAAAGAGACCAGCATCCCAGCACTTTCCCCATTTCAATAAATTTATCAGGAACTGCACGTGACAGAGGACGAGGTTATTCTGGAAAAGCAAGCACAAAACCTGCTGATACATCTCCGCAATAAAGCAGTAAGAATCCATGTCTTTTACCTGTGTTATCTTCATGCAGTATGTCAGAGGTCCTCAGTATTCACCAGCATAACTTTTTCACACAGAATTTTAAAACCAACTAATTATTACCAGGCATTTTTTTAAAAAAAGTATTCTCTTTTTGACCTCTCTGCCGTTCTCTTTAAGAAAGACTTAAATACGCTAGAGAAAACAAGCCTAGAAATTAAAATTCATAACTTTATTGGACACTAAAAATCATGACCTTGTGTATGCAATTTTATGACACAGTTTTCCTCATTCTACATCTCTAATTAAATTGTAATGCTTTACCAATGCTGAATAGATCCTTTTTTCCAGGGTCACTAATAACCCTGCTTCTTTTTGCTGATACCCCATATCCCTCATCACAAAGCCACTGGTCTGTTCTTTCACGTTATGACGGGTAATACTTTGGGTTAAACTTTCAACAATTCTTTTAAATCTGCATGCGGCTTTGAAAGTCGATACCTCTCTTTAAGAAGTGCAATCTCTGCATCTCCGAAAGATTTGCTTGCTTTCTGGTTATTTCTATTAATAATAGATACTGCCTTTCTCAGCAAGCAGTACTATTTTAAATTCTTCCAGACTTCCTTGCTTTCCCTTTTCTGGGTAGTGTTGGACTCTCTACCCAGACCCCCTCCTCAAATTGATTCCTTGGTTCTTGGATAGGCCAGAGCTGCCAGGGCTGACGTTTCTTGTGTTGTCTCTGAAGCGCTGCCATTTGAAGGCAGCTTAACAGCCGTCATGAGACACTTCCTTCCTGCCTGCACTGTCCCAGACAGTCCCCTGTGGGGAGGCACTTTAATGAACATTATTCTTACTGAAAACATCCTGTCAGGACAGGCCAAAATACTGTTATCAATTATTAACAAGCACCACCATATTCATCACAATTCATAAACATACTTTTTTTTTTTTTTTTCTTCTTTTCTCTATTATACTGATGTCAGCTGAATAAAAATAATACTTGGCCTTTCTCTGGTAACTGTTTGTGAAGGCGATGTGAAAACACTTTGTAGACATGACCTTTGCAGCCGCATTATGACATCCTGGAGAGACTTTGTCGTGTCTGTGATAGAGTTGCAAGACCTTACAGTGCTGTAATAGTTAAATGTGACCTCTGCCACGTTTATACCAGTATAAATCTTCTCTGTCCCAATAATTCTGCGCTGTGAAGTTGTAAATCTTTGTGTGGAAGTAATTCTAGCGGTATAAAATGGATATACATGTGGCCTTAAATGCAGAGGTTGCCCTGTTGAAAACTGCAAAACAAAGTAGTAGAGCTGCAAAAAGAGTGCAGGAGTTCTGCCAGCTTCTGGCCGTAGCAGTGAGACAACTGTTCTTCACTTTTAAAAAGCCTGGGGTGGGGTGGGGGAGAAGAAGGAGGAGGGGATGGTGGAATATTCGTTTAACCTCTCTTAAGGCAGCTAAGTCAAAATGTGATGGTACAAAACTGTCCTTTTTAATTGTTCACTGTCTGAAATTATAGTGGATGTGAACCCAGTAGTTTGAGGAGGAAAACATGTCAGTTAATCTGTTTACCACCACAGCTGAATTTCACATAAATAATATGCCTGTGGGTTCTGGTTTGTTTTTTTCTACAGGAGGACCATGGTCAGCCGTTGTTTGGAGTCCAGTTTAACTGGCACAGTAAAGAAGGTGATCCTCTCGTTTTTGCCACTGTGGGCAGCAACAGAGTGAGTCATCTGGTTTTAACCATAAGCCCTGCCATGTGGTTCTGCTTGCATTCTGTGTTTTTTTTTCCAACCAATCCTTTTACCTGTGTTTAGTACGGATGTGGGATACTTCATATAAAAAGCTTAATTTCGCAGATATGCAGCATCTGTTACTTGGGAGAGTTGCATCCTCTGGATTGTTTTATGAAGTCGTCTGGTAGCTATTTGGGGATTAGCCTATATAGTAAAGAAAAAGATCCTTCAGTAACATAAAGGATAAAGAAGAGAAGTGCATAAGTGTATTGTCTCACTAAAATTACTGTTCATAGATATTATCATTTCCAAAAGGGCATGTGCTCTAAAATGGCATGAGAAGTGTCTGCAGTGACGGCAGGCGTCTCAGTAGCTAAATTACTGGCCTGTGTAGAGTGATTTTAGAGGCTTTTTCTGAACAAGGATCTATGTCATTTCAGCCTTGAAAAGAACTCCTGAATAAACCAGAAGCCTTTTCATTTCCAGGTTCGTTCCACCTGTCAGTTACCAAAAGGGCTCAACTAAGATTAAACAAGGTATCAATGGCTCATAAAAAGACCAAGTCATGTTGGAGATGATGTGGTGGGTTGACCCTGGCTGGGCACCAGCTACCCACTGAAGCTGCTCTCACTCCCCCTCCTCAACTAGACAGGGGAGAGAAAATATAGCAAAACGCTTGTGGGTCAAGATGAGGACAGGGAGATACTCACCAGTTACCATCACAGGCAAAACAGACTTGACTTGGGGAAAATTACTTTAATTTATTACAAATCTAATTGGAGTAGGATAATCAGAAATTAAACCTAAATCTTAAAATACCTTCCTCCAACGCCTTCCTTCTTTCTGGGCTCAACTTCACTCCTGATTTTCTCTACCTCCTTGCCCCAAGTGGTGCAGGGGAATGAGGAATGGAAGTTGTGGTCGGTTTGTCACACATTGTTTCTGCTGCTTCTTCCTACTCAGAGAGAGGACTCCTCACAGTCTTTCCCTACTCCAGCGTGGGGTCCCTCCTATGGGAGACAGACCTCCACAAACTTCTCCAACGTGAGTCCTTCCCACAGTCTGCAGTTCTTCACAAACTGCTCCAGCATAGATCCCCAAGAGGATCACAAGTCCTGCCAGCAAACCTCCTCCAGCATGGGCTCTTCTCTCCATGGGGCCACAGGTCCTTCCAGGAGCCTGCTCTAGTGTGAGCTTCCCACGGGGTCACAGCCTCCTTTGGGTGCATCTTCCTTCCCTGGCGTGGGGTCCTCCGTGGGCTGCAGGTGGATATCTGCTCTGCTGTTAACCCCATGGGCTGCAGGTGGACATCTACTCCACTGTTAACCCCATGGGCTGCAGGTGGATATCTGCTCCACTGTTAACCTCCATGGGCTGCAGGGGCACAGCCTGGTCACCATGGTCCTCACCACAGGCTGCAGAGGAATCTTTGCTCCAGTACTTGGAGCACCTTCTCCCCCTCCTCCTTCCCCAACCTTGGTATCTGTAGAGTTCTCTCACATATTCTCCCTCCTCTCTCCAGCTGCTGTTGCACAGCTTTTTTCCCCTCTCTTAAATACTTTATCCCAGAGGTGCTACCACTGTCGCTTGTTGGCTCGGTAGGTCCATCTTGGAGCCAGCTGGCATTGGCTCTGTTGGACATAGGGGAAGAAGCTTCTAGTGGCTTCTGACAGAAGCCACCCCTGTAGCCCCCAGCCCCACCACTAAAACCTTTCCAGGCAAGCCCAATACAGATGGTTGCAGTAACTAATTCCAGGTAGAGCTTAATCTTACTGAGACAATTCAAGTAATCGATGGGAAGATCTAGGAAGGGCTGCTGACAAGTGCTGGAGTGCTGCTTCACTGAAACTGTTGGGAAACCATTTCCACCCCTTGGAAACAGATGATGGATGAGATCTAGAGGATAAAGGCACCCTGCCTCACCCCATTGGGAAGTGCATGGGGTTTCCTTCTGAAGTATCACTAATAAGCAGCAATCTTTCCTGCCTTGTTTTTTCTCCCTCCAGGTTACTTTATATGAATGTCATTCCCAAGGTGAAATCCGTCTGTTGCAGTCCTACGTGGATGCTGATGTATCCTTTTAAGTTGAAAAGCCACCTGCTTGCTTCCTGTTTATCAAAAATGAAGAGGCTTTGCAGGAAAAGGTATATGAAAGTTTTGTCTGTAATTCAATATTTTGCTGAGACTGCAGATTCCTTATGCTAGGCCCAAATCTTATCTCTTTGCCATATCCTACAGTCCCTCCTATTGAAAAAAATACTAAAAATGCAGACTCATGGACCATTAAAATATTTGAAAACTGATTCTCCGTCAGTTTAATCTTCCCAACACTAATATTTGTGTGATGTTTCACCTTCACTGCTTTACAGTGGTCTCAGTTTCCCTGTGAACTGGAACTGGGTATAAAGCTGGAGAATTCTATTCCGTGTTTTGAAGTGGTAATGACTTGTATTGATCATTTGGAGCAGACAGGTCAATAATTTATGACGTCAGTTTTGATTCATCCTCATTTTATTCCTAATCTTTGGATGTTTTGGAGGTTGAAAAGCGAAGCCAAGGCAGAGGAGGTGTTCCTTGTATGTTTTGGAACAGAGGTGAGAAACTGGCACCTATAGAAAAGATGATGGTGCTTATATTTGCAGTTGTATTATCAAATATGTATATTTTTTTTTTAAATTGGGTGCAGCGGAGGCTTCTGGGCACTTGCATAAAGTAGCAACAAGTCGACTTAAATCTCATTGTTTCAAAAACCTAAAAATCTGTTTCTTCTGTGTTCCTTGACGTGGGATATAGGCAGATGAAAATTTCTATACCTGTGCATGGACATACGATAGCAACACAAGCCACCCGCTTCTGGCTGTGGCAGGGTCCAGGGGCATTATTAGGATAATTAATCCCATTACAATGCAGTGCATAAAGGTGAGTGCTCCAAACGTAGAGGTACAGCTTCTGTTTCAGTAAGGCATAAAATTTATGTCTTCTAAAGACGTATAAATGTGAGGGGAAATGATAACCTGGTCTCTGAATTCTATCCCAGCACTACGTGGGCCATGGAAATGCAATCAATGAATTGAAATTCCATCCAAGAGATCCTAACCTCCTTTTATCTGTAAGCAAAGGTGAGGAAAAAAAAAACCTCTTTTGTTTTTCTATAAATCAGGATATTTTGGATTGGATTCTGGTCTTGAAAATGGTGAAAATCCTCTGTGAATTTTTTAGGAGTGGTAGTGAACAAGTTCACCTTGAAAGTCTAGAGCAGATCTTGCTCTCTTATTTCTCTCTCTCTCGTATGTATTAAATCCGTGGCCTACAATAAACGTAACTCCACCGGTGGTGCAAAGGGAGCGTGGACAGCGTTGCTTTTCGAAAGACCACACATGAGCATTGGGGTTACTCTCCTTTCTAACAGTCGAGTTAAATTTGTTGCATCACGTTGCCATCTAGTGGGGACGCCTTAGTGTCACCAGCAGCTATCACAGCCGTGTCCATGGGGAAAACTTGGATGCTCTATCCCTCAGGAGCAGCTCTGACTTTAACTGGGCTTTGTGTAAAAAGCCCATTAGTGAAGGGAGAAGCGAGTTTTTGGTACTGGTGTCTTGTGGGCTTGTCCAGAAGGTCTGACAGCTACAACTAATCTTGACCTTTAAGTAAGGGAATACTTGAGCCGCTGCAGGAGCGAGACTTCAGGAGTCCTTGAATTGGAAGCGTTCACATAAGGGGACTTTGGACTTTAGCATATTTGGTGTTACTGGTGAAGCTACGTGAGAATGGGAGCTGGGAACCCCTCTGGTTCTTGCACGCTGACAAGTTTGTGCTGTAGGTCTGTCATGTTGAATTGCTTGAGTTGTCCATATTTTTTTAGGTTCTCTTTTTAATAACATTTTGACAACAACCCTAGTCCTGCAAGTTTTAATGGGCAATCTTTGGACCCTGTACCCAAGAGGGCACGAGGCAGGGGAATATTGGAGTTTCAGAGCTGCTTGGCTGAGAGGTGACTAGAAAAAGAAGAACGTACTTGGGGCTGTGTGTGGCCTTCCCGTGGGTGTTGCTGTAATTCAGTGCAGTGTGCTTGTGGAATCCAAAAGGGAAATGCACCAGAGGTTCCTGTTTCCAAATAGGAAGTATAGTAGAGGTTCTTCGTTAGAAATTGTTAAAACTTCCTTTAAACAAGAAGATTAGTCTGATTGACTTTGGAGTAGATATTTGTAGAAACAGTTTCTCCCCTCCCTACAGCCTGTGGTTCATACAGAATAATATTTTAAAGGTTAACAAAAAAAAAGGAAAATGAAAACTTCTCTGAGTGCTGATGTAAGGAATTAGTCGCATTTTTTTGATGTATACAGTCATTCTGGGGAATAATCCAGATCAGACTCTTTGCTTTTTGAATGATCTAAACATGCAAGTGTACTTCTGCTGGAAGCTGTCCCTCAGGGAGGGGGGTGGCCACACTTTCTCGATGACAGAATTATTTTAACAACAATTCAGTTGTAACAGCAATTTCAGTTCATGCAGCTCCGTTGTTTCTGACGAGTTGAGAAGAATTCAAGTGCCTTTTCGATGTTTACATGAGCACCTGTTATTGAAAGTAGTTAAGCTGAAATATATTATTCATATGTACGTGTGAAAAAGCAGCATGTAATTTTATTTGTTCTTTATAGATCATGCATTGAGGCTGTGGAACATCCAGACAGACACGCTGGTTGCAATATTTGGAGGAGTAGAAGGGCACAGGGATGAGGTGTTAAGTGCAGTAAGTGGAAGACTGTGGGGCAGTGATTTAGATTTACAAAGGGTAGTAAGCCTACAATATGCAACTTTTTATCCTTTTGTGCACTGTTTCGATATTATAGCTACTTTAAAAAAAAAAAACCCTGAAGTGCATAGATGCTATTTTAAGGGGACAGAGGAGTTCAAGGTGGTTGGATTGATCTGGCCACCACTCAATATACAAGGCAGGTGTTCGTATTACATTTCAGCTACTAGTTTTTCTCACAGTGCAGCCTAGAAGTAAACAAAATAGAGCCCAGTGGGGCTAGAAAGAGTAAAACGTTTCATGATGGTCCCACTTTTGAAGTTCTCGAGGTGTTATCAAGCCAAAGCAGCAAGAAGAGATAAGCCTTGAGAGACATGTAGTGAATAAAGGAGGTTGTTTCAGGTGAGTTATGCTGCTTTACAGTGGCTGTGAACAGATGCTGGTACCCAGCACACACCAGCTAGAATAGTTGACTTCTAATATGCTGCTCTTAAGAACTGTTCCCATCCCTGGTGTGTGCCCTGAAAGGCGAGGGGTGCATCTCTATGAAACCCGGACACTGCTTTATTCTCTTGTGCTTGTAAATAGTCACCACCCATGTGGCAGCCCTGGAATTCTGCCAGAGCTGCTCCGTAAAATGAAACCTAGGGAATTTACTGAGAGGAGAGCACTAGCGATAGATCCATTGTCTGTCAGTGCTGTTGAATATGCCTCTCTTTCTCTGCAGAGAGTAAATATAATTATTAAGATGCTGTGCCGCTTTGCAGCGAGCAGGATTAAGTTGTTAGTATTTTTCTAGTTGAAATACCCAGTTTTTTATTGCATTCTCTATGCAGAAAGTGCTGTTTTGATGGAAATGGTGGAATAAAAATCTGAGTCGTTACAATGCAGCTTAGGCTGGGGGTGCTCAAAATTATTTCATATACGTAGGATTATGATCTTCTTGGTGAAAAAATCATGTCCTGTGGGATGGATCACTCCCTAAAACTCTGGAGAATTAATTCCAAGAGAATGATAAATGCCATCAAAGAGTCTTATGAGTACAACCCAAATAAAACCAACAGGTAAGTAGTCGTCATCTTGGCTGTCTTTGCAAAACGTGAATGTTCTCATCAGTGGCCCAGGTTAATTCCTGTCCAAACTGGGAGTTCTTGGGGATAGTGAGCGACCTGGGGATTGTGCTGGGTACTGAATCTCTCTAGAAAATGTGTCTTATTGATGTTTGCTGCGTATAATTTTATTGAATTCCGTTTCAAAGCCCTGAGACTTTTATTTTTAAATATCTTAATTATTTCTGATCTGCTTGTCTGGAAAAGGTCTGGAATTATTATCCTTGCCATTCTTAATTAAAGCTTATGTTTCGTTGTGTTTCAAGAAGTCGGTGGCTTTTTCTCCTCTCACATCAAAATTTCTAGGAAGGAATCAAATCCGTGTAATGAAATGTAGCAAATAGTTTTATATTGAGTAATTATTACTAATTATTTTATCTGTTGTTTGACTTTGGGGCGGGGACAAAACTGTTTACGTAGCAATAACCTGAAGTTTCATCATGCTGCGATCTGACCTCAGATAGGAATAAACAGTCGAGTAAAGATGGCAATTAGAGACATGGTGGAAAATCCTCCTTTATGAAGTTCCTCAACTTCTTAATCTTAACTTCCAGTTGAACCAGTGAGAGAACTGGAGAGTCTAAAACACAGTGAACATGTTCAGCAATGAGACTAGCTGTGAAAATGCTCTTGGGTTTTTTGGTAATGTTACCAAATATGAAATGATTCCTTTTTAGCATGGGTTGGTTTTTTTTATAGTGTGCATTTCTCTTTAACAATTTCGATGTTGCAGAAGCAGCATCGGGAAAACGAAGTTTTAATTTGTGACATTTTTGCAAGAGGAGCTGTGCTCAGCATCTGCAGGAGAGGTTTTGCTCAGCCCTGTCTCTGTACAGTCTTGTACAGAGAAACTAGTTATTTCATTAGGAGTGAGGATGAAAACAGGGACTGTTCCTACTATTATTATTAAAAACAAAAAAACCAACCCAAAACCAAAGATAAAAAACTACTTTGTTATAAAACCGTTAAAAACAAAAAGACAGACAGGCTTGCCCTTTCAGCATTGAGATATGTTAAAACTGGCCACGAAAACTTAGACTTGTGCGTCTGTGTTCCTGTGAATCTCACTTGGCAATTTTCTCCGTAGGCCTTTTATTTCCCAGAAAATTCACTTTCCTGACTTTTCTACAAGAGACATACATAGAAACTATGTTGACTGCGTACGATGGTTGGGAGATCTAATTCTTTCCAAGGTAATGTTGCAGCTTTTTCAGCTCCGTTACTCTCATTTGCTTGTTTTGAGGTTCTTAAAACAGTAAAAGTTTTACTAGCACTTTGGGTCTTCGGGTAAATTACTGGATGAGGGTCCTGCTGCTAGAGGGAGTCACTTTGGTTAATGTGTTGTGTCCCGTGGTAACATCGGCTTGCAGATATTAAACTAGGTGGTCCAGCTGCCTTGCTGCCAGAAATTGGTGCCGAAGCATCTACCATACGAGGAAAGGCTGAGGGAGGTGGGTCTGCTTAGCTTGGAGAAGAGGAGGCTGAGGGGGGATCTGATCTTATCAATATCTAAAGGGTGGGTGTCAGGAGGATGGGGCCAAACTCTTCTCAGTGGTGTCCAGTGACAGGACAATGGGCAGTGGTCACAAACTGGTAAACAGGATGTTCAACCTAAACATAAGGAAGCACTTCTTCACTGCGAGGGTGACGGAGCGCTGGAACAGGCTTCACAGAGATGTTGTGGAGTTTCCTTCCCTGGAGACATTCAGAAGCTATCTGGACACGTTCCTGTGTGATCCACTCTAGGATCCTGCTCTAGCAGGGGGATTGGACTAGATGATCTTCAGAGGTACCTTCCAACCCCTACCACTCCGTGATTCTGTGGAGGGATGGGGTGAACAATCCTCAAATCAAGGTTAATTTAAACTGCCTCACAACAGCGGGTTTGAGCATGTCTGGTTGACTTCCTCTGAAGTGGCTGAGGGAGGGCTCCTGCTGTCCGGTTGTTACCTGGCAAAGCTGTGAGATGAAATGTTTGGTTATAACTGTAGTTAGACCGAACGCGCAGTGTAAACTGTAAATAGAGGTGATTTTTTATTTTTATTTTAAATTGTTTCCCCCCTCAGTCTTGCGAAAATGCCATTGTGTGCTGGAAACCCGGCAAAATGGAAGATGATATCGATAAAATCAAGCCCAGCGAGTCGAACGTGACCATCCTTGGGAGATTTGATTACAGCCAGTGCGATATATGGTACATGAGGTTTTCAATGGATTTCTGGCAAAAGGTGCGTGTGAGCTTTGACTTTGCTGCGTTTGAGGGGCTGTAACTTTTCACTGATTCCGTTTCTCTGGGCATAGGAAGTTTTGGGTTGTGTGATGTGCTGTTTGAGAAGCAGAATGGTTTCCTGTGAAACTGGAGGAGCTCGACGTTTTTCATTCTGGGTTCTGCCTGATAAAAAAAAAGTTTCACCAAATTAATGTTTCTTTTCCACCAATGTGTGTTTACTGATATCTTCCTCCCCCGTCTACAGAGATGGGTAGAAAGGAAGTGGAAGAAAGGAAGCAAATTTTAGAGCATTTCTAGCCCCTCCACAGGCTCATTAAGTCATTCGTGTTCAAAGATTCACACACAATTGATCAGCTATCGAGCCTTTGTAAAATTCTGACTTGCATTTCTTCAGGTAGCGTTTTAAAACTTCTGTATCCTCTGCTTTGTTTTAAAGATGCTTGCTCTGGGCAACCAGGTCGGCAAACTTTATGTCTGGGATTTAGAAATTGAGGATCCTCATAAAGCCAAGTGAGTACTTCTTTATTTTCCTTAAGACAGGGAGTTGAGGTACTTTCCTTTTTCTGGTAACTATATAAATTCTTTAACCGTAGTAGGCACTCTCCATTTTAACTACTCAGTAAATAAACATCCTGAGCTCCTGAATGTTAACACCTAATTGTTTTTTACTGATTTAATATTTATATTACAGTAGTGCCAAGAGGCCCAGCCGCATTGTGCTGCCTACCATATGTAGATACAGTAAAAGACAATTTATTCCTCAAAGAGCTTAAGTGAGAGGCTGGTGACAGCGCTCGGTAACGTCGCAGCAAGTGGAGATTTAATGGTGCAGCTGCATCTTTTTCTTTTCTTTACAGGTGTACGACTCTTACCCATCCTAAATGTGTTGCTGCCATTCGACAAACCAGTTTTAGCAGGGACAGTAGTATCCTTATAGCTGTGTGTGACGACGCCAGTATCTGGCGCTGGGACAGACTACGATAAGTGACTTTTTTTTTCCTCATTCAAAGTAGAAGATCTATTTTCAAATTATAATATAGCCTGTTAACTCGCTAGTACAGTAGATGCATTTAGCGTAGACTTTCTCTAACGGTTCGGCAGGCTGGAGCTGAACTTAGCGATGTTTACATTCTGTGTATTGTTCTGCTTGAAATTGCTGCTTTTAATAAAAAGAAGTATTTTTGTAAAGTTTTCTGAATTGTCCATTTTAATTCTTTCCCACAGTGAGTTCTCGCTTACAGCCGGTGAAATTGCTTTGCATGCAGCTGTTGCGTAAATACACGGGAACTTGCTGGACGTTTGCTGTGCATCTGCGTGTGCCTGGGTTTGTGCTTTTTGGACTGAAAACCTATTGAATATTATCCTGGGATCACGCACAAGAAATACCTACACCTGGGAATATAGTCTAAAAAAATGTTAAGTCAGTGCTAAAAATATTTTCAACTCATTCCTTCCTGGGCTGCGTTAAGAAGAGTGTGACCAGCAGGTCCAGGGAGTTTCTCCTCGCCCTCTACTCTGCACTAGTGGGGCCATATCTGGAGTACTGCGTCCAGTTCTGGACTGCCCAGGTCAAGAGAGGCAGGGAGCTACTGGAGACAGTCCAGCAGAGGCTACGAAGATGCTGAGGGGCCTGGAGCATCTCTGTGCCAAGGAAAGGCTGAGAGCCCAGGGGCTGTTTAGCTGGAGAAGAGCAGGCTGGGAGGGGATCTCATCAATGCTCCTCAATATCTAGAGAGCAGGTGTCAAGAGGATGGGGCCAGACTTCTCAGTGGTGCCCAGTGGCAGGACAAGGAGCAATGGGCACAAGCTGGAACCCAAGAGGTTCCACTTAAACATAAGGAGGAACTTACTCTGAAGGTGACAGAGCACTGGAAGAGGCTGCCCGGAAAGGTGGTGGAGTCTTCTTCTCTGGAGACTTTCAAAATGCACCTGGACACGATCTTGTACAACCTGCGCTGGGTGACCCTGCTGGAGCAGGGAGGTTGGACTAGATGATCTCCAGAGGTCCCTTCCAAACCCTACCACTCTGTGATTCCTTAAGTTGCCTGTTGAAATTTATTAAGTTCCAATTGTTTGGTTTTTTGTGGGTCCCGTTGCTCTGCTGTTTGGATTTTGGCTGTTTAGTTACTGCAGTTATCTTAAAAGTTAGTTACTGCAAATATATTTTCATTGCCTCTGTTGTCAGTATCCCCAAATAGTGTCCTCAAGTCTTACCCTAGGAATGATGAATTCTAAAATCCATACTATTTCATATAGGTTTCAAATACGGAAATTTATAAAAATGAAAGGGGGGAAATGGATAAGATGGCAGTAGATCATCAACAGCAATAATCTGCCTTCCAGATGCTTGGGTGTGTCTTGTCAGCTGTAGCTGAGATGTTAGCGTGTGTTCTGGAAGTGGCCCAAGACACTGCACAGTAGCTGAGTGCACCTGAATGAGGAATGAAGTTGATACTGACTGAAGATGAACCATCTACATACTTACAAGGAGGGTCTACAAAGAAGGCTGGGAAGGGACTTCTTACAAAGGCCTGCAGTGATAGGGCAGGAGGTAACGGGTTCAAACTGGAAGACAGTAGATTTAGATTGGAAATTAGGAGGAAATTCTTCACTCTGAGGGTGGTGAGACACCGGAACAGGTTGCCCAGGGAAGCTGTGGAAGCTCCAGGACCAGGCTGGATGGGCCCTTGAGCAACCTGGTCTAGTGGGAGGTGTCCTTGCTGTGGCAGGGTGCTTGGCACTAGATGACCTTTGAGGTCCCTTCCAACGCAAACCATTCTATGACTTCTTTTCCTACCGTGCTCTTCGTATCCCTCACCATAACATTCTTGTAAAGAATGTCTTGGCGTGCTCTATAAGCCCGCCGTCATTGGTGACGTGACCACACCGTGCTGGTTTGATCAGTGTGTGGAGTCACCCTCTCTGCTGCTGAGTTCTGAAGCGCGTTTCTCACTGTTGTCCTTAGGGATGTTGCTTTGTCCTGTTGCTTACAGTTTGGGAAGCTTGTAAATGCTCTGTTCAGCTTGAGTTAATCTGACCAAGCCGGTTTTGGTTTGTCCTTGGGACCCTGAAAAAACAATGAAGTCCAGAACTGGCAAGTCTATAAATTTATTATTATTTTATTTCCTTTTTTTAAATCCTCGCCCTTGCCTCTGGGGAGGTGTGGTAGTGCTGTTGTAGCACCGGCCTGTCGTAAACTTAGTGCTCGTCTGAGCTGGAATCTGGACCTTCTTTTTCTTGCAGCCAGCACACTCATTCTCAGGAGGGGTGTCCTTGACAAGCCTGGTCATGGGGACGTGATCATGAAGCCAAGTGTGAAACCACAGAGTTGGGCAGAACCAGGTACAACCAGGAGGAGACCAAAACACCCGGAGAGCTGGACGCAAATTAGCTAAGAGGGAGACAGGTAAGGCTGGAGCTCGCAGACGGTTGTTAACCTCTAGTTCTGCTGCATCCGCAGACCTGCTGGCACAGCAGGAACCGGTGTTTAGGCCCGTACACCTCGTAACCCATCCTGCGCAAAGTGTGGGGCCAGCAGAGTCTGAAACGCGGCGGGGACGTGGTTGGCAGAGCGCTCCAAAAAGGCGGCGGGAGCGCTCAGGCTTCCGGCGCCCTTCAGGGACTGGGCTTTGCTCAGATGAGCTCAACTGTGTGTGAGAAGACTTGAGTTGGAGTCTGGGACCATTTAAGCCTTTGTAAATTGTTTGGGGTGACGTGCCAGGGGCTGGGCCTTTCCCATGTCTAGGGTTGGGAGTGAGCTGGGGTGTGAAAGCAGCAGGGATTTTTCAGCCGTGGTTGTTGTTTTGGTAAGTTGTACGTTCTGACAACGAGCTGCTCTGGTTGAGAGGAAGGAAAGGAAGGGTGGTGCTGGGCTAGGGAGAGGCCCGACACAATCAGGGCCAGCTTTAACTTCTGTACTAACTCTGAAAATGCAGACAAATGTTCCAGCAGGTCTCCCTGAGAAACCGGGATGGAGCCGAACTAGGATTCAAGGTGTTAATGGAGGGAAGAACTAGAGCATATGAACTTGCAAAAGCAGAGCTGGAGCAAGACGGCGAAGAGCAAATTCTCCTTTACAACAGCCAAGCCCCACCTGCTTTAGGATCAGTAATAGCTTGAACGTATGCCAGAAGGGGGGGGAAGAATTGTCACCGTTCAGACCCATAAAGCTCAAGTGAACGATTGTGGATTTATTTCATCGGCTAATTCTAGACTAAAAAAGGGGAAAAAAGGAAATTCTTATGTTTCTTCTGGAAGATACAGAGCGAGTAGGGTTCTAATAATTGCACAATAATTTTTAAAAGTTTAATATTCTCTGAAAAGTTTTTAATATATACTTTTCTGGAGCTCCAGCACCCAAGGTCTTCAGCAGTAGAAGCATGGTTTGACCTTGGTGTTGGAGAAACCAAAAATACCCCAAAATACATTAACACGTGTTCTTCCCCGTTGTCTCCAGGCCTCCTGTGGTTCTGCTTTCTGACAAATTCTGTGATGGGCTCCTTCTGTTCCCCATGTCGGCGAAAGGAGGGAGAGGTAAGGTGAGGCTCTGGCTCCCGGCTCCTGCCTGGTGGTTGCAGTTCAGCCAGGACACTGTTCTGGGAGGCTGCAGGTGCCTGCTCTGTAGGAACTCTGCGTGAAGACTACAACAACGCTTGCAAGTTGCTGTTCCCTTCAACTCTTGCACACCGAGTAGCTCTTTGAAGAGATTCATCTTTCTTCTTCCCTTCATAACAAAGGGAGGATGATCCGCTTCGTGGATGAGGGACAGGCTGGGGATGTTGCCTACCTAGACTTCAGTAGAACCTTTGACAAAGTTCTCCACAGCATTCTCACGAGAAAAGTGGCTGCTCAGGGCTTGGGTGGGTGTGCTCTCCAACAGCCCAGAGGGTGGTGGTGAAGGGAGCTACATCCAGCTGGCAGCTGGTCACAAGTGGTGTTCCTCAGAGATCCGTGTTGGGGCCACCTTGGTTTAATATCTTTATCAATGATGTGGACAAAGGGATCGAGGGCACCCTCAGTAAGTTTGCAGATGACACCAAATTGGGTGGGAGCGATGATCTGCTCGAGGGTAGGGAGGCTCTACTGAGGGCCCTGGACAGGCTGGATCCATGGGCCAGTTGGTCCCTACCCACAAGTAACAAGTGGTAGGACAAGAGGAAACGGCCTCGAGTTGCACCAGGGGAAGGTTCCAGTTAGACATTAGGAATTTTTTTTTTTCACTGGAAGTGTTGTCAGTGCCTGCAACAGGCTGCCTAGGGTGAAATCACCATCCCTGGATGTGTTTAAAAGCTGTGTAGATGTGGTCCTGAGGGACATGGTTTAGCAGTGGACTTGGTAGAGTAGGGTTATGGTGGGACTCGATGGCCTTAAAGGTCTTTTCCAACCTCAATGATTTCATAAATCTATGAAAAAGCACCAATAAGCTGGAGAGAGGAGGTACCTGGAGGTCCTTGTCTTTCTCCACCAACTTTCAGAGGCTGAGAGCTTGACTGAATTGTTAGGCAGAGTCATTGCACAGAGTCAGCAAGAAAGCTTTTAGCGCAGCTGGAAGTAGAACGGGGGCTCCTGGTCAGTGGTTCGGTTAGGAGGGTCTCTCCTCCCAGGTGAAGGTCCTGTTTGCTGGGGCTTTGCTCCATCTGGTGGCGAGTGTGTTAAAAAGAAAAATATTTCCCACAATTAGAATTTTAAATCAGGTTCTTCTCGAGGTTTCTAGTTTTAGGCCAAAGAATTTTACGTTGTTACAATTGCAGGCATTACAGCTCCGGAAGGAACCAGGGGAAGGGTTTTTTTAATTGTGTGTGGAAAAAAAAGTTCTTCCTTTCACAGGAGTTTTGAAAAGCTCCTCTGATACAATTCAAAGGGAGATGAAGTCTTGGTGACAAGAGAATCAATCTGTAGAGCTCCTGTGTTACAGTTCACAGTCATAGAATGGTTTGGGTTGGAAGGGATGTTTAAGGTTCATCCAGTCCAACCCCCCTGCAGCGAGCAGGGACATCCACAACTAGAGCAGGTTGCTCACAGCCCCATCCAACCTGACCTGCAATGGTTCTGGGGATGGAGTATCCACCACCTCTCTGGGCAACCTGCACCAGTGTTCCACCACCCTCCTCATACCAAATGTCTTCCTTATATCTTGTCTGACTCTCCCCTCTTTTAGTTCTAAACCATCATCCCTCGTCCTGTCACAACAAGCCCTACCAAAACTCTGTCCTCATCTTTCTCACAAGCCCCCTTGAAGTATTGAACCATAGAGAAAGCTGAAGAGAAGGACAGTTTCATCAAACACCTCCAGGGTCAATAATTTAGCAGCTCTCATCTCACAGACCATCCGGGGCTGCAAAGCACAGATCTGCAACTCTGCGGTGGCCCTAACGGCTCCTCACGGGCTGTTTGACTCGCAGGAGGGAAAGAGGCCCCAAACATGACTTTCCATTGCACCTTCCTACAGGAAAAGTTAACGACACGTACCCTGACATCAAGCTCAAGTGTCCAAGCCAAAAAGAGGTGAATACTGCTGTGCAAGATCCTGCAGCTGGGGCAAGGCAATCCCAAGGACAAATACAGGCTGGGCCAAGGAGAGATTGAAGGCAGCCCTGAGGAGAAAGACCTGGGGGGTGCTGGTTGATGAAAAGCTCAACAGGAGCCAGCAATGTGCTGGGCTCACATCCTGGGCTGTATCAAAAGAAGTGTGGCCAGCAGGTCGAGGGAGGGGATTCTGCCCCTTTACTCTCCTGAGACCCCACCTGCAGTACCGTGTCCAGCTCTGGAGCCCCCAAAACAAGGGGGACATGGACCTGTTGGAGGGAGTGCAGAGGAGGCCATGAGGACAATCAGAGGGCTGGAACACCTCTCTTACAAGGACAGGCTGAGAGAGTTGGGGTTGTTCAGCCTGGAGAAGAGAAGGCTCCAGGGAGACCTTCTTGTGGCCTTTCAGTATCTGAAGGAGGCCTGCAAGAAAGCTGGGGAGGGACTTTTTACAAGGGCTTGTAGTGACAGGATGAGGGGTGATGGCTTTAAACTGGAAGAGGGGAGATCTAGATTGGAAATTAGGAAGTTCTTCACTCAGAGGGTGGTGAGACCCTGGCACAGGTCGCCCAGGGAGGCTGTAGATGCCCCATTCCTGGAGGTGTTCAAGGCCAGGTTGGACGGGGCTCTGAGCAACCTGGTCTAGTGGAAGGTGTCCCTGCCATGGCAGAGGGATTGGAACTAGATGATCTTTAAGTTCCCTTCCAACCCAAACCATTCTAGTAATTCTGTACGAGCTGGGAGAGGGATATTGGTTGTCCATGAAGTGAAAGAACTTGCAGTGTATGTACCAGCAGGAAAACCATCAACATTCTCAGCTGCCTTTATGAGGAGGTAAAGAAGGAAAAAAACCTCCAGCTCAGCACCCCAAAACATCACACAACTACGAAACGGCGCTGCCAGCTCTCACCTTGCCGTGTCTGCCACTCTAAATGCGGTTTCAAAAGAACATTTCCACACGTGCACAACCGAACACCGATTTCTCGCTGCAGCCGAGTACTTCGATTGAAAACCAAAAGCACAGGCAAGGAGTTTTCACTGATTTTAATTTTAAATAATTTTTAAGAGTAATACAAAAGTTACAAGTTTGTCTGTTCAGACTAATCGTTACTGTTTTCCACCCGGATACTTCAGTGGAGTTCCTTGCTGCATCTTCCAGGTTACACTCTTCAGAAAGCACTTCAAGTGACACGATTTAAGCTCATGTTTTCCAGAAGAGAGGGTTCTGTGTCAGACGCCTCTGGAAGTTCTCATACCTAGAAGAAAAAAAGCAAAAGAAACACCACAAAACAAGAAAACAGACAACCCCCCAAAAAATAAAAATAAAAATATCACCAAAACCCCAAAACCTTCTGCAAGTAAAATAACTCCAAAAATGATAGAAATAATTCAGTCTATGTGAAGAACACGATAAATTACATCTGCTCCACACTGGGAAGTGACTAAACCTGAAATCCTCCTTTCCGAGAATATTCACAGTGCAACTTTAGTATTTCAGCAATGATACGTGTTTAGTTCAAGAGGTGTCTCGGGGTTCTCACTGGAGCTTAGTAAAATTGAAAGTAAAAGTGGCTATTTTGTGTGTAACATTTTTGGGGCCAGGAAATCAACGTTTGGGCAAGTAGGAGCGTGAGCCTGCCTGTCAGCTGAATAGTCAGGCCAGGGATCTCGCAGAAGGAACACCAGGAAAACCAAGCCAAGGAAACCTCAGGGCAACGAAGCTGGTGGCGTGTCTGGAGCACGTGGCTTATGCTGAGCAGCTGAGGGAACTGGGATTGCTTAGTGTGGAAAAAAGGAGGCTTAGGGGAGCCCTTCTTGCTCTCCACAACGAGCTCAAAGGCCACGCTTCTATCTGCCTTGTAGTTCTCTTAGAAACCTTGAGAGAAAGTAGCCCCCATTCTTTTCCCCACCCTCGAGGAAATCTGACTTCCACGTTTTTCATATATGGTAATGCTTTAGGAAAATCTAACGAGGAAAATCAATTCCCTAAGGGAATACAAGCCTGGATGCACACAGGCTGTCCTAATTTCACTCTCCATACTCAAACAAGCAAGCTACAAATATACTGAGCATCAGAATTTGTTATTGACGTGAAGAAATAGGGAAAGCAAAGAGTTTCTGTGGCTTTCTAAAGAAAAAAAAATACTAAAATAGCCTACGGGCTTTGAGCTACAAAAGCCCAAGAACACCCTTCAATCTACTCACAGCCAGGCTGTAAGGTATCGAAAGGTACTGCCAGTGAAACAGAGAAAACAAAAAAGTTCTCCATCTCGTAGCTCCTAACCCAACTCCAATGAGAGAAAAAGACTCTAAAGGGTTTTAAACCAACTCAAATCAGAGAAAGGCTTATTTAGGAATGAGTGTGCAAACCAACTGTTCCCTCCTCACTGAAGCCAGCCTGTTGCAGAGCCCTAAGGTACTCTGCAGATGACAGGCTGTAATTAAACACTTAGAATGACTCACAAACACACGCACAGAGCCAAAAAGTGGTTCTCTGTGGCTGTGATCACATTAAGAGGTTTCTACACACAAACGTGCTCGGTTTACTGGAGTTAGGCCTCACTCCGCTGCACCGTTTGGAACAGCAGCTGAAAGCAAATCAGCATCATCCCGGCAGTGAGCAGCCATCACCCCACTTCTTCAGCCTGTCTTCTCTTTGGTTCCTCTCCCCGGAGACCTGACCAACACATGGGCATGGAGTACACAGAGCTACCTCCTAAACAGAAGGGATCTGCACAGGGAACACCCCCAAAGACAACACATTGCATAAGTTAACTGCCTGAATATTCACTGGATCCGTACTAACAATAAAACTGTGTTCAGAGAGCCCAAAACGTTGTTTGAAAAGGTTTTAGTCACTGCTGCAGTGGCTAGAGAAGGCTAACCTGATAAACCGCAGGAAAGGATTGTTCTGACATCCTGCTGGACCGATACGAAGATGCTGACCAATAAATATGAAAACCAGTGGACAGAACCTCTCCACACCTGAGATGAACTCTTTGAAACGTTTCTGCATCACCTCCCTGAATAGTCTGACACCAGTTCAATACTTTGAAATCAGCTGGTTTAACGGGTGGGAAGCAAAGAACCCTTGTGACCAGAGATCGCTGCCATTACCATTTCAGAACTACGTTTGCAGGAATGAAAGCTTCGGAAGGATTTGGGGTCATCTGTGCCTGAGTGACAGCAAAGGAGGAAGCAAAGTTATAGAAGTTATCCAACATCTTCTGAGTGAACTGGAATTAAAAAAAATAAGAGAGACATTTTAAGTAAGTTCTTCAAATTTTCTTGCAAAAGTTTACCAGATACACAACTCTATACAATTCCTACGTGAAGTAAAATTAGCATTGTCATCTAAAACAGAAGGGGAAAGTGGACACAGTAGGTCCAGAGAGGTCCGTTCGTTTGAAATCCATCAGAACAAACTCACTCAGTTTTGCCCTCAATTCCATCCAGCATCCCGAAATCATTTTCAGAATCTTCACTCGCCCTCTCCCTGCCCCATTTCATCCAACTGGATAAACAGCTTTGGGAAGAACATTTTCTTCTTGTGACAAAGAAGTGACGCATTGACAAGAGCTGTCCCTCTCCTCCGAATTAAAGCGCCAGAAGCACTGCAGACCCGGTCAAAGCTGCCATCCCAGCTCACAGCAGAACACTAAACCAGCTGAGAAGTCTGCGATCTGCCTTGTTCCGACCCATCACACTCCAGCGAGAGGGCTACTTCCTTCAGCTTCCACCACAGAAGGGCTGCTCTCATCCTCTGCAGCAAGACCTTGCTGAGGAGAGCATGAAAATATTGCAGAGGAGACTCCTAAGCCGTAGAAATCAGGAAGTAAAAGCATGAAAGAAGCCAAGAAGTAGCCAGCCCCGTGCAGAGGATGAAGCTGTAGGACATTCCCAGACAGTCTATCAATACATAAGCTTATGGTACCTCCTTCTTTCCACTATTCTTTTTATTTTTTAAAAAAAGTATGCATCATTTTGGTGGGAGAACAAACTGTTTTCATTGTTAGTGAAATGATCGAAGAAAACAGAGCCTGGGACAATATATGGACACTCTTTGCTTCCCTCTACCTGCTCTGACAAAAGGAGTGGAAGAAGTGATGTCCCAGAACCCAGGAGCCTGCCCGGCAGTCTCACCCCACTCACATGGAGAACTTTGTGGTTGTGTTCCCCTTTTTTTTCCCATACAACTTTTAATACAACAATATATAAAAAATACTATAAAAAAAGCTTCGTAAACTTCCTAAAAATGTAGTGGAAGAGCAACATCCTGACTTAGAGTAAGCCTTTAAAAAAAAAAACCCAACGATTTTATTGCTAAGCCTTTAAAAAAACAAAATGATTTTATTGCTGTAATGTAGCGGTTCCAAAGACAATGTCAAGTATTAAATAAAAGCCACCAGCTATTCACAAACATGCTCCCACTCCTATCCCCGTCCTCTGCTACCTACTCCCTCAAAGCTTTCCTCCAACTATGACTTTACACCCTTTCTCTATAGGAGTAACTATTCAACCTGTGGCTCAGCCACGTTCCTTGAAAGCAACATACCCTTCCAGTTAAGATGCTACTCTTTTTTAATAGAAAAATCCACGTAACGGAAATAACATTTGTAATAAAGTTATGCAATCACGAGGTGTTCGTTTGGTTGCTGGTTGGTTGTTTTGTTTTCCCCTTTAAATACTATTGCCAGAAAAATCCACCAGCTGCCTTGCAAAGGACCTCAAGTGGCACGTCATTTATCTATCACTGCTATAATAAAAAATGGTGGAATCAAGAATATTTAGATGTCATTTGCCCCTAAAAGCTCTTGAAAAGCTCAATTAACTGTACTATACAAAAATAGCTGTCGGTCAGCTCCAAGTCGTTACAGAGTTCTCCAAGAGACCTTACCTATGTGGAGCTATTATGTGTATAAACTGCCAGAGCTACACTACCAAAATTCCTGTTCAATGACTGATCTACCTCAGCAAGCCTAAGTAAGGAAAGCAAGCGAGGAAAGGATTTCCAGAGGTTCAAAGGAACACGCTGGATAAAAAATGGCCGGTGCAGCAGCCCAAGGCCTGGTCCACAGGGAAAGAGCTGGAAAAAGTAAATAAATACGTCTTTCTGTGGCAGAGGGCACGATTCTGCGGTTCTGCAGAACAACACCAGAAGGATTCCTCAAGGCTCAGTGGTTCACTTGGACATCGATCAGCACCCTGGCCCATGTCTGCCTTGACTTTGAGTAATTTTGGACCACCCCTGCAAGTCTATGCACTGGAGTTCCACCACCTCTGGTCACCAGAAATCCACCGTCTCCTGCATGCCTTTAGTCCCAGCTGCTCCTATAAGGAAGCATCATATTTTTACAGCGGAACAACAGCGACACAAGGAAGTCTGTTGGCCTGATTCCACTGGGCACGCAAAACCCAATCCCTTACAGAAGGCAGTTTTCCAGTGTAAGAAAAAGTAGTTTCAAAACGCCAGAGCATCCAGCCGAATGATGTGACAACAATTAGGTCGGTTACAATCCTACACCCACCCACAGCAGCTTTTTTTGGTTTTAATTAGTTCTTCAGAGGCTCAATGTTTAAGACTTCAGTAGCACAGAGAACTTCTGAAAAACAGACTGTCCAAGCTACCTCTGTGAATGAATCTACTGACGACACAGCAGCGTTTGCAACAGGGGTCTGCTGGGCCAGGTTCTCCAGCAGTTCCACTGAGATTCCAATCTGGGCCACCGTTGGCGTCTGAGGGAGGTTCATGGCACCAAAGGGATGTTGACTTCCCTTCCCTGAAAGGACCACAAACAGCACGTTAGATTTGGCACACCTACAAAGACCGTGTTACTTAAACCACCATGTTCCTTCTGCAGAAGGTATTCCTCAAGTCCCATCATAGAAATATGGAAAAAATCACAGAGTTCAAGCACAACAGATGAACCAGTGTGACAGGTACATTTACAGAACACAGCAGATCTTAAGGGTATTTCTTAAAAAAATTTTAAAAAGGCAAAACAATTTTACAGCACCCTATGAAGTAAATGGATTCAACAGGAAACACGATCTGTGAGTAACAGGCAGCAGAACCTTCCTCTGTAGGAACAAAGCCTTTAATTCATGTTGTAACAATTGCAGATAGACAGGAAACACGCAGCACTGCTGCACAGTTGTTTGATTCGCTCATTTAAAACCAGGCTCTTGTGAACCTCTTTGTACTCTGAAAAACAGAGAACGTTACTTCAAGATCACTCTGACTCAAAGCCTGTAGAAGGCTGGCCTGCCTCAGGTCTCACCTAAACTGCACAAAACCACCGACACACAGCACAAGGTCAACAAGCACAGGTCAAAAAAAGAGCCAAGGAACAGAAAGGCCTCTGACTTTGCAAGAGCCACAAAGAATCCTAGAATCATTTTGATTGGAAAAGACCTACCTTTAAGATCATTGAGTCCAACCATTAACCCAGCACTGCCAGGTCACCACTAAACCGTGTCCCTCAGCACCACATCTACACGTCCTTCAAATACCTCCAGGGATGGGGACTCCACCACTGCCCTGGGCAGCCTGTTCCTGGGCTTTACAACCCTTCCGGAGAAGATATTTTTCCTAATGTCCAATCTAAACTCCCCTGGTGCAACCTGAGACTGTTTCCTCTTCTCTATCGCTTGTTACCTAGAAGAGACCAAGCTCCACCTCACTACAAACTTCTTTCAGGTAACTGCAGAGAGCAAGAAGGTCTCCCCTGAGACTTCTTTCCTCCAGGCTCAACAACCCCAGGCCCCTCAGCTGCTCCTCACAAGACTAGTGCTCTAGACCCTTCACCAGCTTCGTTGCCCTTCTCTGGACACGCTCCAGCCCCTCAATGTCCTTCTTGTAGTGAGGGGCCCAAAACTGAACCAAGTATTCGAGGTGCAGACTCACCAGTACTGACGTACTGGGACAATCCGTTCCCTTATCCTGCTGGCCACACTACTTCTGATAAAAGCCAGGGTATTTCTGATTGAGAGAAACTAGAAAACAATGAATTGAGCAGAAAAACACCCTCAAACTGCACACCACTCAACTATTTCTCAACTATCAACCAGCACTTTCAGTCCCAGCTTCAGTGAGGGTTTGTGCAAACAACGACAGACACCTAGAGTCACACCTAGACTCACCGAAATTGTGCGTTCCTCTTGTCAACAACTGTAAAGGAAAACAGAGGAAGCAGGTCTGGGGGACCACAATAAAATACTCAACCTAAGTATGAGCGAACACAAGAGACAAGTGCCTCTTAAGACAGAAGTCATGTCTCAGTAGCACTCTACTAGCAGGAGGAAGCAGAGCTAATCAAGAGCTGTCCACCAGACCAGTCAGCACTACATTGAGCTGCAAGAAAGCCTACTTGAAACCTAAAGCACCATCTGACTTAGTTCCATGGTCAAAAATCCAACCAGCAAACACAGCACAAGTTCGAAAAGTTGAACTGAAGCTCAAGACTGAGGATCTCCAACTCAACCATTCATCTGCAGGGATATGAGGTATTACCACAAAGAAGCCAACATTCAACCCATACAGAAAACACCTTCACAAACCCAGCACCCTCTTCAGCTGAAGCCAAGTGTCACTCCTCACTCCAGAGCCTGCAGCTGCAATGTAGTGCTACGTTTAGGAGTAAAGCTTTCGCTGTTGAACTGTTACTATAACACGAGGCCAGTAAGAAGAGAGCTCATCTCCTGAAGTGCTATTCAGAAGCTCTTCTGAGAAATGCCACTGCTGTAGCACCTCAGCCTTTACCGTAGAGAGATGCCTGCTTGATTAAGGTAAAATTTATTAGAGTATTAAGAAAGAAAGAAAAGCTATTAGAACCCAAATATCACACCGGCTCATTAATAAAGATCCCTGTAGCAAGAGAGCTGGTAGAAATTTTTCATCTTGTAACGCCTTCACCTGAGAAGCTGACATTTACAATAAAAATACAGCATCCCCAAGCCCCAGGCTCCATCAGAATATCTCACTACTTTAGGAAGCCACTCATGATCCAAATAATAAAATACAGCCGTCTGCATGTAGCCCCATGGAACCACTGTCTTGGAAAGATGTCCACCTAAAGGGTTGAGAGAAAAGCATCCCCTGCCATCGTTAAACCAACTGAAATACAGGCCATGTTTTCAACACTTGCAGTTAACATTCCAAACCTTACAAAGGGAGAACACAGCACCTTAATCAGTGCTGAAACAAGCTTGGGTTTTCACATGCAGACCCTACGCTCTCCAATCTACTGTCACTGCAGAGCAACTGCCATCAGAAAAATATTTTTTCCACCCCTTCCCTTCCTTTCATTGAATCCTTGATTCAAGAGATTGAGTCCTCGTTCCTTTTCAGCCCCACCATGTCAAAAACCTTACCCACGCCTCAAATGCAGATATTACACTCAAGGGCACATTGGTAAGTGGAAAACAGCATCACACACATCATCGTGTGCTGCACAGCACAAAAAAATCTGTCATGGAAAAGGCGACCCTGGAACTTTTAACCCACTTGTCAACGTACTTCCAGTAAGGCTGCAAAATCCCAGCCCAAGATTTGCTTTCTATTTTTACCACATTTTCAGGGACAACTGAGAAATAAAAACCTCTACAACTCCAGTGCAAGGAGTGGTTCTAAGCCCCTTCTTTATCCACAGTCACATGAAACTCATCTACTCTCAGTCAGTAAAACAACGGGCAGTCAGAGAAAAATATAATTGCGTGGGCTGAAGTCTTACCAGTCGTTATTCCTCTCCAGATCTAAAAGCACAGACAGGCCAGTAACAGCGACAACTGCCAGCAATGGAATTGTTCTAAAGCTCTGTTCTCTTGGCCCAAAGTGCTTCCCTGCAGCAACACGTCTCGCTTCGAAAAGGCAGGCTGACAAACACTCTACCCACACCATTTTCCAAACACACCCCAGCAGAACCTGTGCCTTGTCCTCCAAGAGGGGTCTCAGAAGCCCAAGGGTATCAGAAGCCCAAGCAAAAAACTTCAGCTCTTCAGTCACGCCACGAGACCTGACCACCATTCCTTGTGCTGAGTGACAAAGCTCACAGCGATTCTGTCAGGAATGTCAGTGACTTTAATGATTATTTTTAACGAATACAATTAGCGTGGCTCCAACAGGCATCCGGGGATCTTAACAATGTTTAATTACTGCTGCAGCTTGTGACACAAGTGTAAGAATTGCACAATTTCAAGAGATCAGTTCAGCCTCTTTCACAAAGGTGTGTAACTACTTTAATTCCTCCTGGCACAAGCCCCTCAGCTTGGTTAAGGCCAGAAATATTCCATTTTGCCATGACTACAGGCTGTTAAACACTCCACCTGTCATGAAAAATCCAGAAATGGGAAGAGTAAGAGCCTGAAAGAATAGACATTGACTGTCATCCCACTGTGGGGTAGGGAAATAACCAGAAAACCCCCAGATTTCACAAGCACACATTATTGAGCTTTTATCATGAAATCGAACTACCGATTTTGTTTGAGGAAAAGGGAAGTTGATTTAATAGTCTTATTTCCAGTCAACAGGAAGATTGCACCTGAAGAAAATAATTCCAATTTAATGCTTTTTGTAAAGCCAGTCACCGCTTATATGAAAGTTAATCCTCAAAAAGAAACATGCAACATGCTGGACGCTTTGAGCCTTTGACACGTAGACTTTTCATCAGTATCAGCAGATGCAAGGCTTCACTCACTAAAACAAGGAGTCAAGTCACCCCCCAAAAAACCCCACCAACCACACAAATATTTTCATTTCTAGCCTCACAGCATTGTCAAAGGATGGTTAAAAGTTAGCAAGAACAGAAAAGCCTGCTTTAGATATATCGTTTGTACCAAGACTCCTAAGAAATGCAATTCAACCAACATTTCCTGATTACAGAGGAGCTGTAAAGGAGTATTTCAGAGCGTACTGTGACATCCTGTGAGACAACTTCAAGACCCACTCTGGAAATCTCTTATTTAAGAAGGTTACTTGAGTTTAAATAGCACCCGTAGTCAAGAAAAGCGTCCAGGTTCATAATTGAGCCTCTACTCCACACACCCCTTTCACATTGAAGACTGTATTCCACAAAAGCAATTTCCCCTTTAGTTCAGGTGCTGAGACAACTTTCTGGTATCCCACTTGGAAACACTGCAATGGTCACCTGCACTGGCTTTCTTAAGTGAGCACGGGACAGGGAGAAGGAGAGAAGTTGTCCTGGTTTGAGGTAGATCAGAACTAATTTGTTCAGTGATTTTACTTTTCAGCTCAATCTCTTCTAACTAACAGCCCCTATTTTCAGAGTTTGCTTCTAGCAGCGGTAACACTTGATGTTTAGAGTTACTACCAAGGATTGGTGTGTGCAGAAAGGCTCCTGCTTGTACTTGCTCCTGTGAAGACCCAGGTCACAGCTAAATCTTGTGTACCACGCTGGGGGTGCAGAAAGTAAAAGGCTGCACCTATGGGGAGGAGCGGCCAGGACAGGTGACCCTAAACTGACCAAAAAAGGATTCCATCCCATATATGTCATGGTCAGTATAAAGCCAAGGGATTGTGAGGGTCAAAGGCTCTTCTACAACGGCCTGTCTGAGGAAGACTGTCTGTTCTGCCTTTGATCTCGATCCATACATTCCTTAATCCAGTTCCAAAATCCAGCTCGTCAGTATAAAGCCAAGGGATTGTGAGGGTCAAAGGCTCTTCTACAACGGCCTGTCTGAGGAAGACTGTCTGTTCTGCCTTTGATCTCGATCCATACATTCCTTAATCCAGTTCCAAAATCCAGCTCCTGAACCTAGTTCCCATCAGCTGCTAAATCCAGTCTGGGACTTTGCCAGTGCCTGCTTCACAGCATCAGTGGTGATGCTGACATAACTGCCATCAGGTGGTTGGGTTCAACATTGGTTTTCTATATATTTGTATAGATTTAATTTTATTGTTATTGTTTTCTTTAAAGCTGTTTTATGGATTGGAAAAAAAAAACTAAATCTCTCTCCCTTATTCCCTTTCTCTTCCCCTTTGGAAAGGGAGAGGGGTCAATAGAGAGTGACTGTCACTCGTCTAGTGGCCAGCCCGGCCCTAACCCTTGATAGAAGCAAACAAAATAAAAGCTGAGCCAACACCTATTTACTTGACCCTCACAGTCCAGAAGTCTAATACCACATTCCCAGTTCACTTATTTAACAGCCTGACCAGTTCTTACAACAACACGTAAGAACACGGGCAAGTTACACACCTCACAAAACCTGTACAGTCCCAGGGCACTTCATACACTAAACAGAAGCTCAACATATGTTTGACCTTTCCCACAGTGTGTAATAAAACACACTGCCACTTCAGCTGGCCACTCGTGTCCACGTGCCTCTTCACCACACACCAAGAACCTCTGCTACAACCACTGCTTCCCAGGGAGGCAAATTTGTTCCTCTCGACAAGGGATTAAATGCAAAAACGCAGATTTCGAGTCAGTAACGGCTGTCACTGATTCCAGCTCTCCGTAATCCCTCTCGTCTGCCCTTTCTACAGCCTCATAGTCTTCTCCATCACGCGATTGTTTATGGTCATGGCTGTGACACAGCCACCAAGACACGCAGTCAAGGCTGTGTATTTTACACTGCCTACAGCTGGAGATAAACCGTAGATAACAAAGGGAATGGCGGAGCTCCGACCTAGCACAGCACTGCCTCGCAGCATGGCAAATGCGTTCAGCCATGTCGCAGCTCTTCCTCGAGAGCAGCCCTTACTTGGAAATCAAGGTTAATCAGGCAAAAAGCATCTGAAAATGTGTTTTCCTACAAAGCTGCCTGGAAGCATCTATACTACAGCAAAGTCTTTCAAGCATGAAAAACATACTGCAAAAGCTGACAAAAGAACCAGCGATATGCTTTACTGTTTCACGAACACCACAGCTATTGAACAGATAAAAACAGCTCCCCAAAAACCTTCCCAGTGGCTGTCCTCTCTTCTGAAAAAAGCCCAAATTTTTAAGGAACCCATATGATAAGAATTAATTTTGCTCTGCACCTCAAGAGCCCATATCTCAGGTCACACTGCCAGTCAGGACTGATTCAAAAGACAGCGTGCCATGTTATGAATTAATACATTTTATCCCAAACTAGTAGGGGTTGGAATGGACCTCTGGAGGTCATCTAGTCCAACCTCTTGGTAAAGCAGGTTCACCCAGAGCAGGTTACACAGGATCATGTCCAGGCAGGTTTTTAACATGTCCGGAGAAGGAGACTCCACAACCTCTCTGGGCAGCCTGTTCCAGGGCTCTGACACCCTCAGTGAAAAGAAGTTTCTACACTTAGTCAGATGGAGATTCCTGTGTTCCAGTTTGTGCCCATTGCCCCTTATCACTGGGCACCACTGAAAAGAGACTGGCCCCCTCCTCTTGACATCTGTCCTTTAGGTATTGATAAGCATTGATCAGATCCCTTCTCAGCCTTCTCAAGGCTGAACAGCCCCAGGGCTCTCAGCCTTTTCTCATCACAGAGATGCTCCCGTCCCCTCCGCATCTTTTTAGCCCTCTGTTGGACTTTTTCTAGCAGTTCCCTGTCACCCTTGAACAGGGAGGGCCGGGAATTGGACACATTACTCCAGATGTGGCCTCACTAGGGCAGAGTAGAAGGGGAAAACCTTCCTTGACTCACTGGTCACACTCTTCTTAATACACCCCCGGACATCATTGGCCTTCTTGGCCACAATGGCACATTGCTGTCTCGTGGTTAACTTGTTGTCCACCAGGACACCCAGGTCCTTCTCTGCAGAGCTGCTCTCCAGTAGATCAACCCCTTACCTGTAATGGTGCATGGGGTTA
>VZZY01009547.1:7007-59718 GCA_013400335.1 Eurystomus gularis
AAGAGTCCTCCTGTCTATGCCATGAGCTGCCAACTTCTCCAGCAGGATGCTGTGGGAAACGGTGTCAAATGCCTTACTGAAGTCCAGATAGACAACATCCACCGCCTTGCCCTCATCCACTAGGCAGGTCACCTGATCATAGGAGATCAGGTTGGTTAAACAGGAGTTGCCCTTTATGAACCCATGTTGGCTGGGCCTTATCCCCCCATTGTCCTGCACTTGCCGTGTGATCACCCCCAAGATGAACTGTTCCATAACCTTTCCCGGGACCAAGGTCAGGCTGACAGGCCTGTACTTCCCCGGATCATCCTTCCTGCCCTTCTTATAGATGGGTGTCACATTGGCAAGTCTCCAGTCATCCGGGACCTTCCCAGTTGACCAGGATTGCTGATAAATGATGGAGAGAGGCTTTACAGAGCATTACCATTTTAATTTCACACTGTCAGTTGCGGTTTGCTACCTCTGTTTCCTGAAACCATTCAGACATACTAAACAACAACAATGAGAGGGCCCATCCTCTGGTTTATCTTCTTCTGTGGTTTAGCTCCTCCTCAGATATGGTAAGTCTCCTGATCAAACTTACCACCCCCTTCTGACAATGAGAGATGTCCATTTACAAAGCCCTATTTGACACCATTTCCATACAAAATACTTCCTTGCATTGTCTTCTGAAGCACCTAAAAGGTATGATGGGAACCTGTAGGCAAGATCTTTAGAAATAATGGTGTCTGCAAAGGGGAGGTTTAGAGAGTCTTCTTATTTGTGTGGTGGGAGAGAAGCCTTTTACCCAGTGTATTCTCTCCCTTTCCAGAAGAATTGAGAGGGAACTACCTTCACACCCATTGTGCACAGTTTCTACCTTAGGTAGGTTAGAGTCTTAACTGCTGTAGACTGCATCTACAACTCTTCCGTTTGATGTCTGTGCATCGTTTTTCTCTTCTTATTGAAGATTTGCAGCTTTGATATGCTTTTGGCAGGATGAAGAGGCCCAGTTCTGTGGTATATCCGTATGTATCAAGGCCAGGTAGAGAATTTTTGAAGGGGTGATGCTCATACACAGAAGAATGGAGAATCAGATAAACAGCACGTTTGATGGCTCACAGGCTCTGTTCTACAGAGGTTGTGGATGGCACATTATTTTGTTTTGAATTCTCAGAGTTAGGAGCTCTCTTTCTGACTAAGCCTTACCTAAGCTTCCTGTTCCTCACACTGATTTCCTTTGTGAAATCTAGTTGTAATGCCTGGGGAGAGTAAAAATTTAGGGCTAAAAATACCGCCTTTTTTGAAAAAATGAATTTTATAAAAGCAGAATACAGTTTCTTACTTGTCTCTCAATAATTATTATTTAAATGCATTCAGCTTACATGAAAAGAAATATCACTTCCAAATATTATATCTACAAACTCCAGCTGGACTTTGAAGATCCTTGCCATTTGCACACTATCAACATTAGTGAGAGCTTCAGAGCCCCTTGGATACAATCAAGGTGGTATTGAATAAGATATGAGATTTTCCACCGCTTTCCATAGATTTCTGCAGGTATAATTGAATGAAACTTAGCAAACAATTCAGCTAAGCTATTGCACAAGTATCCATCTAAGTCCTAAGGCTAAGGCTAAGAATCATAGAATCACAGAACCATAGAATGGTTTGGGTTCAAAGAGACCTTAAAGATCATCTGGTTCCAACTCCCTGCCATGGGCAGGGACACCTCCCACTAGACCAAGTTGCACACAGCCCCATCCAACCTGACCTTGAATACCTCCAGTGATGGAGCATCCACAATTTCCTTGGACAACCTGTACCAGTTTCTATTCCAGAGAATGAGACACTGTTTCAAATGTATATATCATCCTATAAGTGGTATCTTTAGAAGATGTAAATGAAACCAGTTAATCTGAGGCCAATAAAAATGCATTGCTTCACACCACCTGGAAAGCTGGATCATAGTCTTCACTAACTCCAAACCGCAACTGAACAAAATTGCATGTGTTTTATAACTGATACAAAAAATTATTTATTGAGGTTGAAAGGAAAACTGGCTTCACCTTCATGTTGTGGTCTTTTTGCATGCTAACAGCTTTCCTTACATTCACTGTTCTTCCAATTTTCTGAAAAACACATCTGGCTTCTTATACAACAATCAATTATTGTGATTCAGATGTGTACCCTGTTCCTTAAAAAAAAAAAAAAAAAAAAATCAGGGATAAGGGAGTAACACAATGGTTCGACAGGCACTTTTTACAGAATTCAGGTTCTCAGCATAGGAAGCCAGAGGGGTAACTCAATCTATCATGCTGAGATAACCATCTAAATAATTCTGCGCAGTACTGAAAGAGGTAAACAATTCTTGAGAGCAAACAGGTGGTACAAAACCATAGCAACAGAAGGTCTGGACAATGTGGTACAAATGCAAACAGAACTCTTCATGTGTATTGTTTTGTCCTCTGCCTAATGTAAAATTGTACTTTAGCTCCAGAGTATTTAAAATTTAAATTAATTTCCTCACACGTGCCATGTCATCTCTTCATTTGTTGCACCTGTCTCCTCGCCTTTTCTTTTCGGTCAACTTTTGGTGATCAGGTACTGTTGAATCTCCAACTAGGACCTGAGCTCAAACTGTGTACCTGTTTCCCTACCAGAAAGTCCCATTCTGGGTTTTTATTTCATCAGACCTGCCACACACTATTGTGTACTGCCAGAGTGGGTGCCAGGCTGCTAGATTTTCCTCATGTGTCCCATATAATCAACACAGAGTGAGAAGTGCCAGCAAAGACTTCCAGAGGAAAATCTTGTCCTCTTTAGTTCATCTAGTGAATTGATGATCTGGCAGCTCTCAGAGATATGTGCTTTTCACCAACTCCATCGGGATTTTAGGCAGTTATGTCAAGAGGACTGTTTCATTACAATTTTAAATTTTATATGCTAACTGTCTGTCTTAGGCGGCATTTACATTAGCATATTGGTTCAGAGCAGTTGTGCAGTCTTGAAATAACTCTCAGTCATCCTCACTTATTGCACATTGGCTGAGTTCACAGATAGGTTTTAGTATTTACAAACCAGATCCCTTCTGGAGGCTGTGCTATAGGTGCCCACAAAATGTGCTTCGGTCCTTCTGGGGGATATAGGAATCTCGACCAACCATTGGTCCTTTAGTTAGCTTGGAAACATATTCATTGTAGGGATATTAAGTCCAGATCACCACACTAACTCTAGATTGAGGTAAAATCCCCAAACTGTGTACAGTACAGATAGAAAGATCTCATACCGATTGCTTAAATCTATGTGTTCTACTGAGTTAAATTATTTGCTATATATCTTTATGCCAACTGAACTCAGACTTACTTTTCTGCTCCCTTTTACTATTTCACTACTTGTGCTTTTCTTCCATTGCTTCAAACAAGCATGCACTTCCCTTGACATATGTTACTTTTCCTGTAATATCTCTCTTTTATGTTTTCCCACCCAGAATCTTTCCATCTTAGTAAATCAATCCATTAGCAATTACCCAGCACATCTTTGACTAGCAACAAAAGTGAATGTAGCTGTCTACGACTGAGCCATTGTCAAGACTCTCCTTATAGTCAATAGAAAGAAATAGGCACTTTTAGGGTATGAGTCATCTTAACCTACAGTAGACATTGAATATAGGTCAGACGAATCACATCTTTAAAGTGCCTACTTCTCCTTATTGATTATAAAGGGAGCCTAGTGTGACTAGATCAGATTTAGATCTCCACACTGCAGCCATATAAGATCAACTGTTTTCCAGCCTGTCTTCTATCTTTTCCATCTTGTTTCTCCTTTAATATGAGTGACAGCAAAAACCCTGCAATCTGGAAGAAACTAGATAAAACAAGAACCCTCAGGTACATGCTTTTCTGGGGAGAAGGGGGAGACTTGGATCCTGAGGAAACAGTACCCAAACGTGATTCCTGTAGTGGGAGAATGGATAGATTAGCTTCCAAGTGATGTATATACCAGGTGATATTTGTGTTAACCTCTTCTGCCTGATTCAGATCAAAGGAAGAACACTTACTTTGTACTGGTCTCAGCTGAGGCAACAAGCAGCAGCATTTATATCCCACCTAGATTCAATGCTGGCACCTTCCTAGATGAGATGACTGTCCAACTGTGTGAACAGAAAGATAGATAAAATCAACTGAAGTCATCGGTGAACACTGTAATAATAAATCACTAAGAATAGGAGTATGTGCCTCTTGAGGAAAATTAATGACTTCAGATTTACCCAAAGGTGAGCCAGGGCACTATTTGGATGCAACTACGTGTCTCTCTATGAAATGAGAATTGGATAGAGCGTAGGGATTTGGTTTCACATGCAGATTGCATTTACAGGGCATGTTGAGTACTTAAGTATTTAATAACAAAACAATTAGTTATTTACGCAGAGGACAATAAGACTCCTTTGAAAATATCCATCTCATTACCATTAAAAGCAAATAAAGTGATTATGAATACTGTAACCATACAATTAACTGATTAAATCCACACTCTTCTCTATAGTGGACCTGCTTTTCAATATGACTTTTATGATTAAAAAAATAGGCTTGTACATGGTGACGCACACCTAAGCCTTCTGAGCATAAGTGAATTTTTTAATTAAAAATGTATGTTTCAAGATAAAGCAGCTTTCTCAAATGTAGGATAATGAAAGAATAAGCCTGCTGACAAAGGTGTAGAATTCACAAAAATGGCTTTCGGGAGAAGGGGAGGTAATTAAATGCCAAACAATGCTTAAGTATCCAAAAATTACAAAAATCATTTATTGTAAAGATACTTCCATTCTACAGGCACAATTCTAATTATACTGCTGAAGAAAAGACAGTCCACAAAATACAATATTGTGGAAAGCAGAAGGAAGAAAGCAGCTGTGTTTCCTGGAAATTTGAAAATATTGTGTTATTCTTGCCTAAAATTCTTCACAAGGAAAGAAACTAGAAGACCTATGATCAAGTGATGAGCACTCTAGACTGTAGGGAACTAAAATGGAGGCCATGGAAGGAAATACAACTGGACAATGTAATAAACTCCTCCAACCAACAGTTATGGTTTTATGCAAACAGTTTCATTTTTCAAGTTCCTTATTATAAGTTTGCATGTCATGTGTTAAAAGTTATCTTTTGTTCAAATATATTTTGGTGTGAATGACTGAAATTTCTTTTCCTGAAAAAGGCAGCCAAGGAGAAATATATTTTATGGTTGTTGCATAAAAGCAAAGAATTCCATTTTCAATACTTAAAGATCACAATATCCCTTCCCCACAGACATTTTTAAATATTGTATTTCCCCAAAAAATAGATGTTCACACTGGAAGATCTAAAACTGACTATACAGAACACTGGCTGGATATATAAGGAGTCTCATTCATGCAATGACTGATACTTATTTTTTTCATGTCTTACTCTACATTTTAGTATAGTGACCAATCTAAATAAAGAATGAGAATCACCAGAGTTTTGGAGGTGATAGAACCTAGCAAGACACCAAGCTTATCAAGACAGTGAATGAGAAACACATTCTAAGTCAGCTGCAGAGAAACTGAAGTTTTAGAGGTAACAGAAACAAAAAGGAGAGTTTTATGATTGTTTTATGTAAGAGCTTTGGGAGTAATTAAATGCATTTCACCAATTTCACAATGCATTTCACTGCATTTCAAGAATCATCAAGACTAGCAATGAAAGATGCAGGATGTGAGAAAAAACCTGTCTCCTGACAATGCAGAATGTTTTTTCCTAGAAGTGTATTTTTCATGCATCAGTCAGTCGTTTTAAATTTTACAAGCAGGGGTGCTAGAGATTGCCTGAAACTTACAAGTCTGTAAAAAAAGAGCTGATAGCAAATTGTTTGGGATGTCTGATAAAATAGTAAGACAGTTCAGACTTTCTCTATATGGAAAGCAGGTCTGAATTCTCAAACAAAGTGAAATACATAAGTGGATTTTCAAAATGTGTGTCACAAGAATTTATATTGATTGAGGAATGAGAGAGGTTTAGCAAATACTCAGCTGAAGAGCAGTTAGTCTTGTTTTCTGATAAGCTGTCATAAAACAGCTTTATATTTTGAGCTTGGATGGGCCTAATAGTTTAGTCACCATGTCAAGCATCAGTAAAACTTCATTCTGTCAGCAGTAGACTTACAGCGTGCCACTACATTTTAAAATGAAGAGTTGGCGTGAACTCTGTTAACCATAACCTCAGGCTCTTCCTGGAACTGTGATACACCCACGCCATGCAGCCTTCACTGAATATCATGTTAACACTCCTCCCCCATGCACGGCTGTTATACTGTATGTGAACAGCAACAGTCAAATATAAGACTAAGAACCAGCTGCACCCTATTATTCAGTTGACTTTCAGATTTGCATACTTACCAAATATTCCCTCAGTGGGATATTTGTTATTTCTAGTATTTTGCTTAGCACCAGTACAGAATTTCCCACTAAAATAGGTTTTAATCAGAAAGGAAATTTATTCCTTGCAAAGGCATTGGATTGCAGATATATATTTCTTCCAATGAACATCCACTGAAGCACGAGGTAATTTGGCCTAGAATTTCAGAGACAAGGCAGCTCCAGTCATGTTCCCTGCTTTAAGTTCTGCCATGTCAAGGCTTCCAGGGAGCTTTCATGCAGAATTAAGAACCTGAATCCTAGAAGCCTCATCTCTCTCTTTTTTTTTTTACCTAAAGAGCATGTTAGAACTTCGGGACCAAAAGCCCATGCTAAATTTTGAAAACAATTTTCTGTCTTTTGAAAATCTGGTTTGGGTTTTTTTTTGTGGGTTTTTTTTTTTCTTTCCCCCCAAAAGTGAAGTGCGCTTGGGATGCCACTGCCTACTTCAGCTTCAGGAATGAAAATTTTGTGTTTGCATGACCTCTGCTTCTAGACCAGGAAAAGGTATATTTTCTGACTGGTGGGGCTTAAACTGAAATTTAAATTGTTGCTGAAGTACCTCAGAGACTGTTCACTGGGAGCTACAAAGTTTACTGCAAAGTTCACTAGACTTCCAGCGAAGCAGTATTATAAGCTAAATTATAAAGTCAAGGCACTTCCTATAGCAAAACAGCAATGTTAGTTTTTCATACATTAGAACAAAAGGAATCTGCAAATTCCTGGCGTTTACCACTTTTAAGGCAGTGACATATCTTTCAGCACTGAGACCAGTAGTAGCTGGGGTTATTTTTACATGCTTGCTTCCTTTTAGGGACTGCTAAAATACACATATAGTGACAGGCTTGAAGATCTCCTAAGCCATCAGCCTGGACACGGCATCAGCTCTTACAGCTACCATAGCAGGTGGTTGGGTCCACAACAGAACTAATCACCTTCAGCTTACATCTGATAAAACCCCATAGGCTTTAATTTGACCACTGATACAGTTTGTCGTTTTTCTTTAGATTTTAAAACTAAAAGGGCTGGGGACAAGGGAAATTTAAAAGAAGACAACAACACAAAAAAAGTGAAGCCATGAAGAAACTGAAGAAAGACAAGTGAAAGAGAAAGAGTAGGAAGAGAAGAAGCAGATCCCAGTGAAACAATAAAATAGAATTGTTACAACACACATTAGCTACCTGTGACTCCTAATTGACAGGAGAGTCAAATCTATTCCTACAGGCTCTGCTTTATTTTTTAAAAATTGAGGTGGGCTTAAGTTAAATGCTCTAGAGTCTGAAATGAATGAAGCACATGAGTGGCTTGAGAGAAGCAAAAATAAGGATGTAGTATACTACAGTATATGTATAGAGGAGGGGAAGGGTTAGAGGAGACTCTGCAATAACATTTGTAAGGGATTATGCACTTCACCAAGTGCTGCTAAATGGGAAAGCTCCAGTCTCCTTTGACTGCCTGAAAAATCCAAATCTTGCAGAAATAGGGTAAAGGCAGTGAGCTCTGTTGCATAGTAATTAGAAGCATATCATAATAATATCATCGTATCAATACACCAGTTCTGCAAGATAGTGCAAAGAAATAGGAAATTATAGGACAAGTGAAATGGGATTACCTTAGGACACAAATACTTTAGGGAAGCTTTAAAAAGTTCATCCTGAAATAGTGTTAGAGGCCTGCAGACCATCGGTTTAATCTAAATACAGCTCAAGATGTGTAGAACAATTTAGACACACATGCATACATACAACACACATGACACACTGCTGGGAATTACATGATCATAGGAGACCAACTGACTGCATGCAGAATGAGAAACAAATGCTACTAATAACACAAGAGCTCTCATAGCTGTAGAAGTGACAGCTCATCAGCCAGAGCCTCCAAAGGGAAGTCTCAAGGAAGGTGTCCAAGATATTCTAGGTAAGATGCCTCTAAGCCAAAAAGCTGGGACCAACTTTCCTAGAGTGAGAGTCAGACTTTCCATGGGCTGACCTGTCTTCTGGAGTTGTCTGCCTCTCCTCATTGACTGCAGAGGGAGCCTATCACCTCACACATTGTTTTTGTCTTATATTTGGTAAGCAGCAAACGCTTTATAGAAGAAGGCCTAATCACAGCAGAAACCTTGCACTGAGTAATGATAAGCTGATTCAGTTTAAATGAAACAAATCTACAGATTCAGTTTTTAATTCAAGAAACAGACTGTGAGAAATTAGGTAATCAGTACACTATGTCAACTCAGTGAAGAGCTCAAAGACTCAAATGTTAGGTCTGGAATTTCTTTGTCAAATTTATGAATTTGCCTGTCATTCATTAGTCAAGCAAGGAGAAAACATATTACATATGAGTGGATAAATAATTACCTGAGAAGGGATAATAGAGGTAAGCAGACATTCTACAGGTAACTGAAAAAAAGACTGAAAATACCTATCTTGATATATATATATTTATATCTTGAAGGTGAGAAAGTGAAGGGACAGAGTGAAAACTGCCATAGTATAGCCGAGTTACCTATCACAGCAAAAATTAAGACAACTACCTTCAACCATATAGGCAAGAAGAGTTGAAGGAAAGAAGAAACAGAGTTCCTCATCACTGAGGGTGAGATAGTAGAGGAGATATTAAACAATCTATATAAAGTCCAGGTAACCAAGGAATATATTGCCCCAGTTTTCAATGAAATCAATGCTGAATGGGAAGAGGTGAGAAAAAGAAGGCAAAGAGAAATGAAAACATCAGAATGAAAATTATATCCAAGATAGACACAGAACCCAGAGTTCAATCTGAAGAAAGTATGGGAGGGACAGGCAACAATCCAAAATATTGAAAGAACTGATAGAAGAAATTGCAAGTCTTATATCTGGGATTTTTACAGAATCAACGAAATCAGAAAATATATGAGGAAAGATCAGCTAATAAACCAGTAATATTTAAGAAGGGAAAAATGAGCATACCACCAGTGGAGCCTCAGGAATGTGCATTATTTAGAGTGTAGTTAAAAGGAAATAATAATTTTCCATGGACTTATATTGAAAATAGGATAAACACAGTAACAGATTACCAAGAAATAATTTTTCAATGAACAGTATAATTCTTCCTTGATTTTTTAAATAAAAAGAAAAATCAGACTTAATCCAAAATATAGTTCATCTGTCTAGACTTTGCTAAGTCAATTAAGTGTCTTTTACACTGACAGTTAGTTAACAGAGGAGCTGAGATTTAGCTAAGAATTGCACAGTAAATACAAAAGGGAGCCACCTAGGAGACGGCAGCAGTTTGTACTGAGGGTGACACTTGTATTTGAGCGATAATATTCTTAAATATTCTTAAAAACCTGTGAGAGACCAAATGATTGAAAGCTTTTGCAAATAACAGTGTAAAATGTAGGAACATACAAGTTCAATTTGGGTGCTGACATAAAGCTGAGAGACAACATCAGTATGGAGAAGAACTGGAATATTGCACAGTAAAAGTGTTATATTGACCCTGAGGACTGAGCTAATAGAAATTCATGAATTACCTAATTAATACAACATATAGAAACTTCTGCAATTACAGGTTCATAACAAGAATAATTGCTGTAAGTTAGGAGCTCTTAAGTGTTAGTGATAGCAAAGAGGAAGGTCAGTGTGATCATTTTAGTACTGATCAATTAGGGATTCATCTGACTGAACTTCAGATGTCTGCAGGGTAGACATATTTCCCCTAAATGCTCAACCCAGCCTGCTTTTGTAGTCAAAGGAGACAAACAGGCACTTCCAGACATTATTGATCTGAACATTTTCAGACCTTTGCTTCAGAATGAGATGAATCACTTATTTCTTTCTATTGATTATGAAAGAAGTCTAGACAAGCGCATGAGTTTGGGATGTCCACACTGCAAATACGCTTGCAATGAACTAGGTATATAAAACAAATATGAAAAAGACAAATGCAATATTCTGATATTACTCAAGATCTTTCTCTAAAGCAAAGAATTTTTCAAATTTTTTTTTTTACAAAGCACTATGAAAAACTTTATCTGGAATGCTGTGTAAAAGGTTAGCAATTCACATTCCAGGAAGCTATATTAAAGCTGTTCATAAAGAACGGATAATGGGGAGATCTGGGTAAAGGAGAGATTGCTATATGAGAGGAGACTAAAGCAGCTTGTATTATTTGGTTAGCAAAGTACAGCCTAAGAGGAAATATGATTTCTCTCTATTAAAAATTGGTGATCATGAAAATCAGCAAGAGAAATAATGCTGGTGAAACTAAGGGCTATGGGTACAAATACAGCTGGATAACTCAGTTCTCACCTTCACTTTTTTATCCTTACTGCCTGCTCATCTGCCTATGTAGAATATTTATTCACATCCAGGATGTCTTTGGGAAGAAGTCAACCAGTTCCCACCAAAACACGATGTAGGAACCCCCAAGCATCCCCAGCACATATATGCCATAGCCCAGAGCATGCAAGATCTACTCTCTATTTCATGCCATGGAAATGCCATTCTGTGGGCTGCAACACTGTCCTCACATTTTTAAATGTGTTGAACCGAACCACCCCCACAGACAAAAACAGTCATTATGTATGTGAGCACCATATGGGCAAAAATGGTATGGATTTGGTTCACCTGCTCATTTGCTCTACTGAGGATTAGCCTTGAATATCAGCCAGTCCACACTACTTGGGCCAGGGGACTAGAGATCACACTGTGGTGTGGTTAGCAAGGTAGCTGTAGCCAATGTTGTAAATAGGTGGGTACACAAGGGCCGTGCATATCCCATGGCCATGAAGAGGTTAGTGATGGGAATTAAATACTTTTCAACCACAACATAACCACAACAGAAATGAAGCTAAGGAACAGCTTTGCCACTGCTGCAGTGCAGACAAGAAACTAATCAGCTTCAAAAGGAAGCTGATGTGTTTTGTGATGCCTGCCACAGCAGAGGATGAGTTTTAGGCTGGGTCAGAGCTGTCATGTCCTTGTCCATGAATCACCTATGCTTCCCTCAGATACTACTTTTATCTTACACTCCAGTATATGCCAAAAAGTGTCTCAGTGGAATTCTTGAAGTGCAAAACAGAGTCTGGTTCACTTTTACATCATGCCCTTTGCAAAGACGTGTGCTTTCAGTTCTGTTTTCCTATATACTATATTCCCACTTGTTAGGAAGTTTTACAGAGAGCAGTGATTTTTTTATTTTTTTTTTATTTTTTTTTTTAATGTGAAGAGCAGTCTGAGAGGTTCAAAGAGCCTCAAACGCCAAGAAATCAGCCCTCACCTAATTAAGAGCTCATTTACTCCAAACAGAATTTCTACAGTGAGCTACAGATTGTTTCTGATCTGCTTGGAAAACACCTTTTCTGATGATGCCAGATGAAATACCATGCACAAGATTTTTTTCAAGCACATATATTTGGTTCTCTTTCATATATAATGAAGATAAAAGCTCTATCTGCAAACAGGTTTTCTGAATATCTAACCATATGCACTTGTCTACATCTGTATACACAGAGACACATATATACAGGCTATATTAGCAGTCCAAGAAGAAGGTGAGCAAAAAGTAACATGTCTTTCTTCCTTTTTTCTTCTGCTTTCCTTTTCTATTTCCTTTTCACCATTCCTTTTTTCAGCGTTTTCTTAGCCATGTTTCCTACAACCATAATATAACAAGGTACTTAAGCACATACCTGGTATCGTAAACCTGTTTAGGATATAGAGAGCATATACTTATGTATGAATGCAGGTTCCTAAACACACACAGCAGTGCACATCTTCCAGAGCAGGCTAAGGAGGCCTTCCTCCTTCCTTCCCCTCTTCCCATCATATACACTGTCCTTCACAGCATGTTCCCATCAAAGCCATATGATGTTGTTGCAGTGACATGGAAGTACGCCCTTCTCCGCTCACACTGTAGCTTACTGAACAGTCAGCTTGACAGTTATAAGGATCATCCTAGGCTCTGGGCTGAAACCGGTGTCAGAGCATCACAGTGCCTTACACTTACTGTTTGTAATGAAGAGTATCTGGGATTTACCTGCAACTGCCGTGGACAAGCTCCTACTAATGAAATCTGAGCTAGTGTCAGAAAGGAGAGGACTCCCTTAGTTTGTTTATCACCTCATTAGCAAAATTAATTAGCAAAAACACTTCACCGTGACAATCACAAATGAATCCCCAGGATATCTACCTGTAGATTTTGGGATGAAATCTTTTCCAGAAGGACTATTTCTCCAGAATCTGAAGTTATCTCAAGCACTAGCCCCTTTCAGGTTTTCATTTTCTATAATGATATAAAGCAAGCTCTGGAAATAATTGGAAGTGCTTGATGTATTCACTGCCTGCAATACTTCGCAAAGCTTCTTCAGAATAGTGCATTTCAAACAGAAGAATAACATTTAGCAGTATAAAATCTTCAGGAATTATTAACTTCTAAATTTTGTACTCAGAAAAATATTTACCATCCTCTACTGAATAAATGATAGCATAATACTAAAAACACAAAGCCAGAGCAGAAAGATATAGATTGTGGATTCTCTGGCTACACTTAAAAGCAAAGCACAATTACATTAATAAAATTAAAAGGGAACCTGAAAGTGAAGTCAGGACTCACACAGTAAAACCAAACAAAAATGTGTTAATTAAATGCCAAATGTAACTAGCGCATTTTTTAACAAGATTTTAGGTCTTGCAATAATTTGCTTATTCTGCTAAGCAAAAGGAAAGGAGTTTCACAGCATATGAGCTGAGAAGACATATACCCTAAAATCAACATCATCTATTTAACAAACAGAGCTGGGAAAATAATTTTTATTCACCTAATAAATAGATACTGTTCTCTTTAACTACTGGTAAATGTGCACCAGAAAGAAATAGAAAATATTTCAGTTTTACTGCCTTATTCCCAGCCCCTTGCCATTGTGTTCTGTTCAAAAAATTTTGGCAGCTGCTAAGCTGCCAGTGAATGCAAGTGAGTGACGTTCCAGAGAACGGGATGACCTTGCCACCAGTAAATCCATGCGGACAGGTTGGAAGAAAGCTCATGTCTACAGGGCAAGACAGACAGATGACAGTTTTTTCCCAGGGTAAGACAACTCACTTGGTGGACACAACAGACAATCTGGCTACTGCATCTGTAATCCAGATGGTCGTTAGTATTTGAGAGTGGCTCACTATTACCGAGCTCAGTCTAGTTCATTTAATGTAGATGACCTTCTTTGCATCACCTCCAAACCAGACAGTCACTTCTTGCCTAGAGGACCCCTCAGCTTTAAAAATGATGAGCATTACAGAATACTACTGCATGCATATCTAGACATTTACTTTGTGCTGGTATTTGTGCAGCTTATAAAAAGTACACCAGGTAAAATATACTGTGTTTAGATACATACCACCACACCCCTTGACATGTTTCCAGTGTGCATAATTTGGGTACAGCAAGGGGTTTTTTGTTATGGTTTTTTTGTGAAACCATTTGAACTTCAGATTTTCAAGTGATAAAAGTAAGCAGAGTTTCTTTAAGATTATCAGATGAACAGCTGAATCTTAAAGCTTTACTTTAAAAACCACACAGAGATCAACCTTTCAGAGGGCTGAAAGAACAAATATGAGAGGACTGGATGCATAATAGACCCCAGTCTTTTATTGAATTTTGGATCATTACTGTTTGACAATACAATAAGTATTATTTTAGGGGCAACTAATACATTGTTAAAAGATTTTGGAAGAGATTAAACCAAAATTTACCTCAATCTATACCCCAACAGTTTTCTTTGTTTGTAGGTACAAGAGAAACACAATTTGGAGAGTAAAACTCTGGAATCCTTTTTCTTTGTGGTTTTTTGTTTTGTTTTGTTTTAATACTGATTCTGTGGTTCATCTGAACAATTCAAGTATTTCAAACAGATTTCAGAGGGTACCTTCTAAACTCTTTCTTTATTCCTGTAAGCATTTGTGCATGTTTTTCTTCATCCTTGAGATGGGAGCTGAGATTTTTTAAAAAAAGGAATATTTGTAACTGGGTCAGTGTTTACAGTTTACAATGTAAACCTATCAGAGAGATGTTGCAGATGTCCAGAAGGTGATATTTATCCACCTGAACAATTAGGTGACATATAAAGTGTCCTAGAATGGATACCCAAAAATTGAGATCCTTGTGTTTGCCGTTTATTTGAAAAGAGCTGTTTACTGAAAAAGCTCATTTTGTGGTTAAGACTCTTGGGAAGAATATGGGTAATTTGCTTCCAGTTCTTATAGGTTTCCAGGATTAAATGCGACAGGTGACATAAGACATTGAAAGATGTTTTAATGCCTAAGATATACGGTAGATTTACATAAGATTCAAGAGACCTAAACAACTAAGCTGTATCTCCAATGATGTATTTAGGCTGATCAGAAAGATTTAAGCATGACTGTAAGAACTGTAAAACCTCAACCATTTGGATAATATAGGAAGTGCGTAAATGCCACATTGTTTGCATGAGAAGGGCATAAACTGCAGCTGTGATGGCTGCTCCATTGTGGTTCAGTGAAAGCCAACAACTACATACAGCCTGCTGGAGTGCCCAAAGGAGCTCTTTAGCTGACACGTACCCTTGAAAATGACACAAAGCATCAAATTCAGCCTACAATCAAGCTAGTGGTAGTCTTCTCCATCTAAAACAATTTACTTTTTTTCCAGGGAATGGGTCACACTCTTTTCAACCTACAGTTTCCAAACAACTTCTATCCCTACTCGGAAGAAATCTCACTGGAATATACATTGGTCTTGCTTTCTGTCCTTCCCATTGGAAGTGGGCCTCTCTATCCAAAAGCATGGAAGATTCATGGTACTGGAGAGAGGAAGAATAAATGAGAAGAGTCTGGATTTACAGCCCACTGCCAGGAAAACTCTGGAAAAGGGGAATCCTAAGTTCTCTTCCTTGTTTCAGGGATGACAAATGTTTTTTCAGCTAAGGAGTCTTTGGATGCTTGAACAATGTAGTATGAATTCTGAGTGTGTCTCCATATCTCAGTTACCTCTCTCTAGGAAGCAAGAAGACTTCTGCCCCTTATCCATCCTGGCATTACATAAGCATTTTCAGAATGGAAATTTTCAGGGCAAGGAAAGCTCTTTGTAAAACCCATCTGGACAGAGCTTCATGTAATGAGGCCTGTTGTACATCAAAGACACCTTTTTCTCAGCTGTAGAACTACAAACCTCTCCATTTGACACCCAAGAACAAAATCTCTCTATATACCTAATATCTCTTCTAGAAAAACTCAGAAACAGTAGTTACCTACCATGTTCATAACCCCATTTCTAGCAAAGCAATGCAGTGAAGCAGCACAGCTGCCACCTCTCTGTGTCAGCTGGGCTCAATTGTCAGGCAGGAACGCCCCGGGAGGCACAGCTGATGTTTGTGCTCCTGCACAGATGGGCACTTCCCTTCCAGCCCTGGTGTTTGCTAGAGTCCCCGAGTAGGGGCTGCTGCAGGGTGGAGCTTAACCACGATGTCCCCCAGCCATCCTTGTCCTCCACCATCCATCTCCAGTGTCCTTCAGCTGGGGAGCTCTGCTGTCTGTCTCCACAGGACACTGGCACTAGGGTGACCTCTGCAGCCCTGAACCCTTTTGCAACAGACGCCAAACCCCTTCCATGTTCTTAAAAGGTCATCTCAGAAATCAGCAGGATCAGCAAGATAAGGGCATTCTCCAGCTGTCAGGGTTGCATGCGAAAGAAAGAACAAAATTCCACAACCCTTTAAAAAATGAGTGAAGTACTACAATACCGCTGGAATGCAGTTCACTTTTCTTTTTTCCCCTAATTTTCTGTCAGTGTTTCTAGAGTTTCAAGAGGGGGAGCTAGTTAGCTAACGGAGTCTAGGTTGTTACAGAAACTTCCTTAGCAGCAGCCCACAGCTTTGAGATTTTAGGTGAAACAGAATGAAAGCCGGGTTCACAGCTTCAGACTCATCCCTGAGAAGTACTTTGTATGGCATTGCTACTCCTGCTTTCCCCATAAACCTGACTGATTATTGAAGATATCACATCAACACAGCATGAAAGCTGATTATGTCTTGACAAGTGAAAAAACATAAACAGAATTTTAAATCATGAGGCACACGAATGAGCTTGTAAAAAGCTTAAGAATGTATAATAGACAGATCTAAATAGCCAAGGGAATGTAAATTCACATAGCGTATGACCTGTAACTGAAATTCTTGCATCAAAGACTTTAACTTACTACAGAATTTCACAGAAGAACTGTCAGGGAAGGAAATTGTCTCATATCTATGCAGGCGAGGACTTTTGCTCCTAGCAAGACAAAATGCTTGTCCTTAAGAAACATAGGGGGGGCCTTTGCAAAATGTTGTACCAGTTTGCCTGTTACATGGAACAGTAACTTTTACAGCTCTTGCTGTCTTTGAGTTTTGAGAACAAAGATCAAACCTAGTTCCTTCGTGTGGTTTATCTCTTCATTCGCTATTCTTCTTCCTTAGCAATAAACTCCCCACCCACACACAAACCTGTGTGCTCATCTGCCCTGGAGGTGTTGTAAGTGGCAGGGCCCTGACTTGTGCTCCTCTATGGGCAAACATTCACAGAAGTGTGCAACATGTGCTGAGCAATGTTGTCACCTCTCTAAGAGAGCTCACTGTGAAATGGCATGCAATGTTTGTGCAAGATCAGTGTTCTACTCCCTGAATACAATATTCTGCCTTTTTTGGTATACACATGCTTTTTTAATTGAAAGCAATGTGGCAAAATTGCCAGTTCTTACTTCTGTCACTGGAAGTGTTCAGCAAGCTACAAGTGTTACGCTGCATTTGTCCCATCCAACCCTATCTATGAAGCCAGGCAGTTCAAATGGTGAATGACTTCTATTAATTCCTTCTTCCCAGCAAGCTCTTGCTCTTAAACACCAAGACCTGGCAACAGTGGAGTTATAAAAGGCCCGTGCTTCTCTCTGAAAGTCACACATGGCAACTTTTGTTCTAAAATCATGTTTATTACTCATTCTTGCTACAAAGCAATACCATGACAGGTCGGGTCTCACTGCATGTAACTTGTTGCCAAACACTGACTCCATTCCTCTTTATTCCATTTCTGACTCTAGCTTTTCTAAACAGTGTTTCATGGCCAAAATAATTTGCTGAGCCGAAGCAAGTAGCATATCATATTGCTATTGCGAATGTCCCTCCAGAATTCTGCAAGGAATATCTCCCATAGTGAATACATTAACTCTTGTTTTCTTTAATACTACCTTCCATGAGGGAACAAATCTTCTGCTCCATGGTAAAACTGGTGCTATTTATATGTATCTCTTGCTAAGAATGAATGTTGAAGTCAGTGGAGTCACTGTCATTAGTTTATTTCAAGCCTTGACTTAGAATTTTGGAGCTATTGGGCATTCTAGGAGTCTGGGGGAAGTCCCAGAAAACTCCAGGATTTCATAGTCTGGAAGTGAGCTCATTTTGTGTGTGTGTGTTTGCATTATTTTGTTTTCATTTTCATTCTATATTTTGAACCTTATGAGGTAACTTTTTGCTTTCCATGTCAACTGCTTTACAGATCAGCCTTCCCCACTTAGACACATGTCGAAAGAGAGTAAGAGCTGATTGTTACTCACAGAAATGACAGTATTTCTTATACGCTTGCCAACAAATTCCACTCCTGATATACAAAGCTATAAGCTAAGGAGGTCAGTTCAGAACAATCTGGCCAAGGCTAGCCACTGCAGTCATTGGATCCCAAATGCCATTGTGGCTCCCAGCTGAAAGCATGATAGGTGAGGAACTTCCCATTAACCTTTAGTTGCTTTGCAAATACTAATCACCAGTGAAGGATTCTAGTAATAGGAAATGTAGGAAGGTGTGTAATATGACATCTGAAAAATGGCATATTATTCATTTTAAAGTGTTTTACCACTTGCATTTTATTCCTGGAGACAAAGAAGTAATTGTCTGCTCAATGAGGGCAATCAGTGATTACTGTCTGTTAAGGTGATCATGGTATGTTGCAGACTTGGAAGATGCGAAACCACTGATGCCATTTTATTCAGGCATGATGCTTAAATTAGAGAGCACTTAGCTCTCCTAGTGGACAAAACATAATTCTGCTCTTCCGTCTGTTGATAAAATACAGTTTTATTGCTATCCATGGGCACTTGCATAAGTGCTGGAGAAAAGGCAGGTGTCTACCCTTGCCCAACAGATACTTACCTACCAGAGAGAGCCAGGTGTATGTTATGACGGTGTTTTTAAGGGCATTGCAGATGCAGAAGCAGAAGGTAACATGGATAAGCTCTGAGCCCACAGGGAAGCATGTATCAGCAGAATCTTTGCAGATTACCTTCTGAGTAGATGTACTGATTTTAATCACTTTTGCATGGCAAATTGCATCACTGTGGTTGCACACCATGGCTCACAGTTATAAGGCAAACTCTCTCTGAGCTCTTTATGAGTTTGAAATAGAGAAGCAATCTGAATCACTATTGTCTAAAACTTTTCTGAACTAGAATTTAATATTGCTCCTACAAACATCAAGTTATTGGATTGAAACGTGTGAAATTTCCTTTGCTGTTAAGAGTTTCCTACTTTGGGAGAATAATGTTCTCATTTTCAGCTGAATGGTTTCTTTTGAGATATAAGATAAGGCCCATCAAATCACATTGTTTTATAATTATTTGGATAGTGTTTTCTACCTTGATGGAGGTACTGGAAGTATGAAGTTAGCTGGTAGTGGAGGTAGAAATAGAGCTCATCACTCATTTTCTCCATAGATGAAGCCAAGCTACTTCTAAGTTCTGAGAAATGGCACAGTCTGTATTCAGAACATGAAAACTCAGGTGAATTTGTTTGGTACAAAATAAACAAAATCAAAATCTTTCCATTCTTTGGGTTGGGAAAGTCATGTGAATATCTGCTCCTGAGCTCCTCCTTTCATGCCTCTGCCATCCAAATGCAATAATCACTGATTCGGCGAGAAATGACTAGTGTCCTTTGTTCACAATGTGATGTTTCAAGGTATTGTCAGCCCTGGCTTCGGAAAATAAAACTGATGAACAAAGCAGTGCAAGTGAAACTATGACTTATAGAATGGAATAAACTTTTGGATTATTCTGTCTCCCTCTTGTTCTATGAAATGATTCCTGAATTAATTCTCAGTCTGCATGGCAGCAGCATGGGGAAGAGAGTGTTGATGATAAAATAAAGGGGCATCTTCTAAGGCCAAGTTCCTCCTTTCCAAGTCTGGGTCCATTAGGAAGACCTGTGCAGAGTCATGAAGAGAAGGCTGGAGTCCCACTCTAGTGGTGTCTCTTAAGACAGAGTGCTCCAGGTTTGTTCACCACCCCGTTACTCACTTCTGTAGCACTCACCACTTAGAGCAGATGCCATAGCACATAGTCCACTAGTCTGATCCACTTCAGCAATTCCTAAATATTTATTCTATCTTGTTATCTAAAGTCAATTATCTTTTACCACCACATTATCATTTTCTTCTGTGATAAAAATACAAAACATAGTAGCAGCATTTAAGACTCCCAGACAGATCTTTACTCCTCTATAGAGATTTTTGTAACACTTCCAAATTCTTGCTTTCTATGTAGATTCTGTGGCTTTTACATCAGAATGGGGCCATGAACAGCAGTGAACTTGCTAGCTGAAGCTTACAAGCTTTGTGGGATGTTTACCAGGCTTGTGAATTCTGGCAAAGAGGCAGCTGTAGATTTTCAATTAAATTAACAGATTTGCACAGAGCCCTAATACCTGACCTGAACTGTTCACCAGTAGGAAAATTACTGCATTCCTCTTTTAATTCCTTACCTTTCTCAGCTCTTAATATAAGCAAGTAAGAACAATTGCTGTCAAACCCATAAGCTACATTCCTTCCTCCCAATCCTTTCATAAAATTTTCATGGGGTGGTTCAAAGTCCTTCTACAGAGCAGTTTGTTTGAGCATAGATATGTCACCTGAAAAATTCAGTCTAGAAAATCCAACTGCTCTGTGGTGAACATCTCAAATACCAGGGAGTTAGATAGCATATGTTTAGAGGTCCAAACTCCGTTGTTCACAACTTTGGGCTTCTGACAGCCTTTTTCTAGCCTCTGCAGTTGTGAATCTGTCAGGATGCCATTCCTCCTAACTGGTTCACTGAGGGACTTCCATTGTGCGTTAAGTGTCTTCATGCAGTTCAGGGGTGCTTTCTTTAGCTTTGGGATTTCTGCTTTCTGGAGGACTCCTGATCCATCACAACCTGAATTACCTCATTGACACACCTATTTCTATTGCTTACCTTGCCATTACTGGTTAAAGAGATGACTGAATTCCCCAAATAAGTCAAAAGCTCACTGACATCTTGCAGATTCCTTCACACTTCATGGATCCTACCAGAGCAATCTATGGGCTCAAGCCTTCATTTGTGGTTCCAACTGAGCAATCCTAAAGAGGATGAGGAGCAAAGTTAACTCTTCAGATGGCAGTGGCATGGTTACAAGACCACTGGTGATTCCTCTAGCACTTCTTGTATATGGAGTATGAAAGGCACCTGGCTATTAGTGAAATGCCTCCTGGAGTGTGTTTTTAGGTACAGTACCAAATTTCCAGCTGCCTGGGTGGTCTTGTGCTAATTGCTAACTGGCATTTGGACTATGTACACAAAAGGTGTCTTGTGACTGCCCGTCAGTGATGTCACAGCTACGTCAATAACCTTCAGTAAATACACAAAGTCTGACTTTTATCCTTTCCCTTATAATTTCCATTACATAATACCTAAGAGACTCTCCAGGCATAACATTTCTAAGGCGATTAGTACATTTCTTGAGAAGCTAATGTCACTTGGCCTCTGGCTCCATGCCTCAGAGCTCCACAACTGGTGCAAGTATTAACCATCCAAATGGCACTGCTTGTTGTGCCTGCTGCCTAATCAAAATGCCCCATAAATGCCTTAAATGTAAATTGCTTTAGAGCCACTCTAAATGCAGGAAAATATTGCAGAATAGTAGGAAAAAAAGGATTTTCCCCCTCTTATCTCCCAGTATAGAACATGGGAAGCCTCCAAGCCAAAGTTAGTTTTCCTAAAAATTCACAATTAAAATCTTAAGTCTTCTCTGTGTGATAAAAAAATACTTATTTTCTTTCTCATAGAGTGGGATTAAATCGACCATGTTTACTATGCCTCCTTATAGACAGTACAAGCCGACCAGAATCTGGAGTGGCAATAGTAAAACCTCAGAATGAAATAATATGTTCACTAACTGAAGTGCTAGATGACTCTCTGTGGTAGCAGAAAACAACATATTCCATTTCACTTACTGCCAAAAATATGTACATAAAAGCAATGGGACGAGCATGCTGTTTCAGCTCAGTTATGGGGAAAATATCTGCAGTTTCCTCATCCTCCCAGTCACCTTTCTGCCCTCAGCCTCTCTGCTTCAGCTATCACTGGGTTTGCTATGAGTTGTCTTGTCACAGGTGACAGGCTCACTTGGGGCAAGAGGTGCAAGATGAGATTCATGCTGGCTGACTTTCTGGGATACAGAGGTCTCATTACTGGCAGCACGTCTGAGGTAGAGGAAAGCACAATGCTTCATAACACCTCAGGTCTTTGAAAAGGGAATTTGAATACATTATAGTACAAGAAGGCAGCTGGGGAATTTATTAACCACAATTTTAGAAAATGGAAACTCTGCTTAATAAGGTAGGGGGTTTTTGCTTTTTAAAGAGTAAGTCAGATATGGGTTCAGTGCTCACTGACTGAATCTTCACTATGAACTAACAGCAGAATCTCATAAAAGAAACTATCCGTCGTAAAAGAAACTATTTTCTCACGCTTCTCCCAAACCTCTGCTAGCTCCTGATTCTGAACTTTGAACCTGGAGAATACAAGGGGTTTAGATGTGGAGGAAAAGAAATGAGCATTGGCCTTGAAAAAGAGTCTTCCATAATGTGTTTTGAAACACTGATGCTCTTTTTCCAGTTTGGCAATTTTCCTCCTTCTGTATTTGGGGTGGCAGTCTATATTTGCACAGTAAGAGTTTTCACAATGTGGATGTACATTTCAATATCTGAGCCCTTTCAATCTGTGTGAGCTACAATCAGCTACAACCAGCAAAACCAACTGCCATTTTGTAAGATAAAAATTACTATCTTGTTTTAACAGAGAAACAGAAATTGAAGATTAACATTCTCAGTAGTAACTTCCCAGGGGTTGGGTTTTCTCCAGACTCTTACAAAGCAGCATGGTGTGCATATCATTGGATGCAATGTCATTAATTTTAATATATGGCATTACACAGAATCATAAAATCAATCATAGAATGTATTGGGTTGGAAGGGACCTCTAAAGGTCATCTAGTCCAACCCCCCTACAATAAGCAGGGACACTTCTAACTAGGTCAGGTTGCTCAGAGCCCCATCAAACCTGACATTGAATGATTCCAGGGATGAAGCCTCCACCACCTCTCTGGGCAACCTATTCCGGTGATCCACCACCCTCATATTAAAGAACTTTCTTCTAATGTCCAACCTAAATCTACCCTTTTCTAGCTTAAAACCATTTCCCCTCTTCCCATCACTACAGACCCTCAAGAACAGATCTCCCCCTGCATTCTTATAGGCCCCTTTCAGGGATTGGAAGGTTGCTATAAGGTCCTCCCGGAGCCTTCTCTTCTTCAGGCTGAACAGCCCCAACTCTCTCAGTCTGTCTTCACAGGAGAGGTGCTTCAGCTCTCTGATCATTTCCGTGGCCCTCCTCTGGACATGTTCCAACAGATCCATGTCCTTCTTGTGCTGGGGGCTCCAGAACTGCATGCAATGCTCCAGGTGAGGTCTCACTAGGGCAGACTAGAGAGACAGAATCACCTCTCTTGATCTGCTGGCCACACTTCTTTTGATGCAGTCCAAGATGCGATTGGCCTTCTGGGCTGCGATTGCACATTGGTACATGTATGTAAGCATTATATTCAGTAGCAAAGGCTCAAAGGATTGTTCTTGCTTTTTAAATAGGTGAATGCTACTCATTTCAATCTGTTTGCTTCTTGGTCAATCATATTAAAATAATTGTTCGTTTGTATTTTATTTCCTTAATGCACTCTTTAAAAATTACATTATGTTCCAAGATAGTTCTAAGATAAACTAATTTAATATAATGAACCTGATTCTTCCTTTTGTTTAGTTCTGCTTAATGCTTTTCTGCCAGAGATAATGCCATTTTGTAGGTGGCAATTATTAACTATAGAGATGCAGGGATTTGAAATAAGAAAAGCCTTCCTATTTCTAGCTGCTGGTATTATTCCTTTTCTGCCCTTTCCTCAAACAAAGCCTTTGCCATGCTGACCTCCAATTGAATGTACTTGAGGAGCACAGTGTTGCACTGACAAGTTTATCACTCTCTGTTCTGTAATGTATTTTTTTTGCAGCCGTACAAATGGATATCCCAGCTGTTATAGATGCAGCGGCCATCCTGATATCCTGGTGGGCACATAGTATTGCCATGCAACAGACAGCTGCAGTATTTGGGGAATGCACTCACCTTAACAGTGAACTCACAGTTAGCCAAAAGGTGTCTTGCACCCAAGGAGGGGTAGAAGGTTCAGCTGGCCAAAAATTTCTAATCGAACTTTTTTCCTTTCTTTGAAACTCTCAACATTTCGTGAAAACAGTGAACTCCACTAAAATTCTGCTTGTCCTCATCATCAAGACACCTGCATTGCCTGCAACCCCTGCATCCTCTGTGGAGACTTATTCCTTTAACACAGGTTGTTTGGGGCTTCCCACTGTTTCCCCAGCCTGCTGCTCAGGTAAGCTCCAAAGTCCTGGAAGTCAGCCAGCAAAGCTGATCAAGGTGGCAATCTTACCGATTTCCTACCAGCTCACTAGGCAGGCTTGCTCTTCAAAGGTTTCTGTGTTACTCAACTAGGAAAATGCAAATGTTCATTCTTTCCCCTTCTCCTTTTTTCTTTGTTAGCTCTATTACAGACAAAAAGTAAGCAAGATTTATTCTTGGTGGAAATCTAATGATCATAGCATGTTATATTGTGCTAAAGAAATTAGTGTGCCTGGCCTAGTTGAGTTCACTTTATGCTCTCCTCCCATTTGCTGCTTTTCTGCAAATTAATATACAACCTGGATATCCAAACATCCTTCAGTGTCTGTAATATTCTGTGCTGATAAACTGACACATAAGAATTTGCTTCCTTTATAACAGCTAAAATAAGGCAACTTCAAGCAATAGTATATTTGTAAAAGTAATCTCAGAGTGAGATTACTCAGAATCACAGAAACTGCCAACACAAGTTGCGTAGAAAGAGAAGGCATTATCTGTCCCTCATAATCCCAGTAACACACACCTCAGCAGCAGATTTCTAGAGAACATATAGGACTTTGTCCCATATACATCTCACTATTTTCCATTTACACAGACCAGCTTCCTTATCAAAGAATAGGCTTAATCAATGTATGAAATCGGAGTGATCTGTATCCTAATTGCTCATGGTTTAGCTAAGGGGGGGTGAAGGGGGGTGGATGGGGTGGTAACCTATTCTATTACCTGAGTTATTTTATTCTCAGCTAACAAAAGGACCATATTGCATCCAAAGAGCAGAGGCCAAATGTTAAGTTCATCTGACATGTAACAACCAGAAAAGAACAAAGTGCAGGAGAGGGAATATGTGATTGACATACTTCAATGCCCATGAGAGTGTCTGGCAGCTGAATATCACCAAAACATTCTATTTGGTTCATTTAAAGATTTTACAGCAGTTTCTGAGTTGTACTAAACTAATACCATAATTTTTACTGCTTAGCTTTCAGAATTCATTTTCAAAATCAGACACAGGCATGGAAAGGTATTGCCTTGAAAGCACTTTACATAACTGTTTCAGTAATGACTGTAGGTAACTAAAGTGATATCCACAGTGATTCAAAGCAGCTAACAAGGAATCCATTTAGAATACCATCTTTCCAGTTTCACAGGCATCCACGGAGCTATAAAAAATCTGTACTGTAATATGCTTGTCAGGTGACTAATGACCAGAATTAATTTGTTTTCACATCCCAAGATTCCTTTTCTGTTTTATCAACATTTAATTAAAACCATTCAAACCCCTTTGTAGAGTGCAAGCTGCTCCACAAATTCAACTACTATAAAGACTGTGAAAACAAGTAATAATGAATCCTGGTGTACGGTGATATTTGCAACAGCAATGAGATCTGGTCTGGATCTGAGCTTCCAGCTTTAGGCTTATCTCTGAAAACAGCAACACTTTTCATGATAGACTCGAAGCACAGGTAAATTATCTTATTCAAGGATATGGTCAAAGCAAAAATGATTGCTAGCATCTCCAGTACTATTTTCTGTTGTCAATTTCAAAAGATTTTCTTATTTCTCTGGAGGCAACAATCTCAGTTTAAAGAGAAGAATGAAAAGAGTAAACTGATTAGGTAGTGAAGGTCTCCAGGTTCTATTCAATAACCATCCATGCTATAAGGTTTATGGTGTCATGCAAATGCTTGCTGTGCAACCTTTTCTTAGTGGTACCACTCAGGAAGTTAAATTTATTCTCCAGTTTGTTATAACAACTCTTACAATGCAAACATACTTGCTTCTGTACAATCATCCATGCTCTAGCAGCATGTCCCAGTCAGAATGAGGATCCTACTCTCTCAGTAAGGTAGAGAGATGGCTTTTGTCCCACTGAATTTGTGATACAGTGATCTAAACAGAAATAATCTTCTAGAGCACCTGAGTCAAAAGAATTAAGACCTTTTTCCAATATGTCGTATCTGCTGACTAGATCTAAATGATGACCTAGTACTTAAACAATATACCAATTCAAAATGCTGTATTTGCTGGCATGTTAATAATATAAAATGTCATCTTTGTACAATAACATTAAAATGATCAAATTGTCAAGTATTCATCCAGTCAGATACTCACTTTTAAAATTCCTTTTTGTACTTCTAACAGGATGGGAAATGAGAGAGGTAAGCTCCAATTCTTATATGCATTTCTCAGAATGTTTGCCCAGAAGGACAAATTGAGTATCATCACCTTCAATTCATAAAGAGGGATTTAAGGCAAATACAGATTAAATCAGTTCTCAAAGTCATGCAGAATATCTGCAGCACATATAGGATTTCACCCAAATTTCTTGAGTTCTCATCCAAAATATCATCTTTCCATTTTACTTTAATGATTTAATGTCTGCATGAAAAGTCCCTTTAAACAAAAGGTTTTGTCCTCTTAATCACACAACACCACTTTGGAACTTTCTGCTAACAGCTTTAGGAAAAATCTTATAAACTGGATGCCTTTTTATATATAATAAGGGAAGTCAGCTACAGCCAACATTTATCTCATGAGATATTTACATCAGTTTTGTCTTGTACACATTGTTATAGTTTTGTATGAATATGCTCCCCACCAGCAATGATGTAGCGTTAAAAGATGCCAAGTTATTGCTTAAATGTTGCACTGATTCCCAACATTTGTTCCCTGGAGACAGGGAAAAGTCTGGCATTACATATCGGTGTCTTCTAAATATGAACATCTTGAACAAAACAATCACAGTGAAGAACTGTGATTGTTGTCTTGTCTGTAAAACTAATATTTCAGCAGAGTAGCAATAGGAGGTCCAAGTCCACAGATTTAGGATGAGATTAATTGTGTAAAGGTGAATGCAAGGAAAGATTCTTGCAACAGGACAACACAGGGATTTGTTTTGGAGTACTCACATCTCTGTAAGTCACTGAAAGTCTTCAAGCAAAGTCAGGATTTTCTAAAATTGACTCAGAAAAGATGAGTAATTTACAGTTTCTTATCAAATTGGCAATTTCATATCTTCTTTAAGGAAGAAGAACAGTGTAACTTCTTCTGAATTCTTGTTCAAACAAAAAATTACTACTTAAGGGCGTAATACATTTTACATTGCTAAAATGAATTAGTATCGTAAAAGCTGAAGAGTGCTTGCAATCTGATTTGTAATTTTTAGCTATTTTTAGCCACCTAATGAGATGACACAAAGCAACAGTGGGAAAGATTAGGCCATCTAGAGAAAATGTGGGCTTTAAAGTTAACACAAATGTTATTTCTAGTGCTTAATTTCTGCTTTCACTTAAGGAAACAAAACAGAAAAAGAAAGAAAGAAGGAAGGGAGGAAAGAAGAAAGGGAGGAAAGAATCTACACAGAAAATTGTTAATGGCTGATAACAGTCATATTTTGAACAAGAACATTATTTTTAAAGTTCAATGCCTCACTAGTGTTAATGGAAAAGTTCTTTTATATTTTATCAACATTTCACATTAGTGATCTCTAGATCTTTCTAGATCTCTAGAACTTTTAGTGATCTTTAACTTAGAAACAATTTGGTGCATTGCTTTCAAACTCCACAGAAACATTTACATTTAGATTTTACCTAGAGCAAACCTGGCAATTTGCAGACAAAACGTATTTTCCCACTTAAATTAAAAAATGGGGAGGGCTAAAATAAAAACTTTTCAATCGTTACCTTGTTGCAGACCTTAAAACTGGACGGACTTTTCCTCCTCCATGACCTACAGAAAAACCTATCACTGCTTTTCTATGAAGTAGAGCCCTGATCCTCATCACCCAGTGGACTTTCATTGCTATGTCATGTTCATTTGCAGTGAAACCCCACTCAGGTACTCATTTTCACCTCGTGACTTCTATTTTTTCTTCCTTTTCCCTTTTCAATTCATTTATTATGTTACTAAGACAGTCAATATAGAGTTCATCTTTGATTGCTAAGCAATTATTAATCACAATCTACCAACCAGTTTGAAGCAATATAATATCTGTCACAATAAGCCCTACACTTCTGTCACTTGCAGACAGCACTGAAACAGAAATATTTTCTCTTCCAAATATCTAATATTCCCACAATTTCTTCCCAAACTCATGCATTATCTCACTCCTGGAATATAAAATAGCATTTGCAAATGCAATGGGAACATAAAACAGATTAAGAAGTCTCTTGAATTGTTCCCTGCAGAGTTCTGTAGAGCTGTCTTCACATGTAGGCTCTGTCGTTTTACATCTCCCTTTGTGTCTGCAAGACTGCTCGCTGTTTGCAGGCCAGGCTGTTGCAAGGAGAGATTGTTTCTTGGGTGCTGCACTGCAGTAGGCTTCTTCTCCCTCAAAGCCTTCGTATTATCTGTGTAATTAGTTCCCACAGACTGATTAAGGACAACATCCTAAGCCTGGGTAACTAGAGTTTGTTTTCACTCTACCAGAACTGTATTCGGCCAGCTAGGGCTTCTGGAAATCAGGATAGTTTTGATCTCTGTGCTATGATATAAATGTAGGAGCTTAATCACTGACCTGGACATGGAACTGTTGCTTTAAGACAACAATAATGTTATTATTAAAAGAAAGAAAAAGAGAAATGAGTAATAAAACCATGGAGAAATCATGATTTTCCCACAGTGAATTTTATGACTTCTCGTTATGAGGTTATACAGAGAAGTGAAAAATGAAATCATTACATTTTAACGTTTTGTGTTCTTAATGTTCCCACATCAAGTACAGGGGCATAGATACAGCAGAAACACCGCTGTGGCTGGCACAGTTCACAGTTCAGTTTGTGCTTCAGTCAAGCACCAAAATACTTTTAGAAATAATCCAGCATGTTTAGAAATGTGTCATAAGCAACTTTTGATTGATTCAGATTTCACAGCTACAACTTGATCTAGTTATGAATAGGGGTTTGTTGTTGGTTTGTTTTTTTTTTTTCAGAAATGAAATTTTAACAGAAATTGTTGGCATCAATTTTTAATTCATTTCTTCAGTATCCCTGTGTGGAAATTCATTACTACTGGGGCTATTGATCAGTGACTCCTTTATAAGTTCATATAGTTGAAAATAACTTGTTACAACACAGCAGAAAATAGAAAAATTATATCACCTGGAAAATCAATGGTAACAGTTTTGACATGTCTTTACAGACAGAGCTTTTTCTTCTGCACGAGATAGATAGCAGTTAGAGTTCTGATGGTTTTAATATTCAGATTAATCAGCTTCCCAAGGGTTAGAGTTAACCTGATGCAGGAAGCAGTTACCAAGGAGAAAGTGTGATGCTATTTGGTTGTCTGCATGCCGTTTGCGGGCATCTGCAGCAGAAAGAGTTGTGCAGCACCTGTGGCTATCAGAAGGTTTGAGGGAGATAGACCCAGAGCCTGGCTGGGGAAGAGACTAGAATTTAGGACAGGATTCACTGCACTGAGAGCAGAGTTAGCTTAAAACCATGGCTCTTACAAAAAAGTAGTGCTGAATTGCTGAGAACTAAGCATTTCGATTGTTCTGGCAAAAAGTCAATGAGTGAAAGTAAAATTGCACACACACACCCTTCTATTGTTCTGTTTGGAAACCTTCCATTGCTTAACAACCCTTTTCTATGAAAGGGGAGAAATGATGAAAACAATATCCCTATCTGAGGATTTGATAACACTCATTTAAACCTCCCTCTGAAATAGCTATCTACTGCAAAATCCAGGTGAATATTTCTTTTGTCAGGTCTCTAGTTCTGCAATCATTATTACAATGGCTTTCAGCCCACCCACCTGGAATTCCTGAAAGGACTACCAGTATTTTATGCTGAAAGTCCTTTTACAGAGATCATTATAACTTACATATTAATGAACTAATTTGATAGAATTATTCTGCACAGTAAGTCATACCACAGCTAACAGTCATATCAAAAGGGCTAACTTTTGTGTCTCTGATTATTTTGCAAAATCCTTAATCTTCGCCTGACAGGTTCACCGTAATTTTGCTTCTCCAGGGAAACCTTTATCTCCTGTACAAGCTCAGACTCCCCATTTTCATTATCTGTACAATGTGCTGACATATGATATAACTAGCAGCCACACAGAATAGTAACACTGAATGGCGGGAGAACGTCTCCCTGTTTATATTACATGAAGGTTGATTTGACGGGCTGCAGCAACTGCCTCTGAGAGCAGACATAAGAGCAGCCTGACTCTTTCAAGTTGACACTTTGCAAATACCATGCAGGGCTTGCCACGGCTGCATGCTTTGTATCAACTGCGCCAGGAGATACAGTAAATGTCACTCCCCAAAGCTGCACATTACTAAATTAGTCCTAGTGTCAATTGTTATCTGGCAGTGGTCAGTTGCCAAGCCAGCACTGTATTTTCAAGGGATTGCTGTTTTACAATGAAAAAGCACAGGCCCAAGAGGGCTGAAGAACTACAGACGCGGGCAGCTGGAACACGTGAGGATTGCCAAGCGGCACTATTTTCTTTTGCACTGCCTAATAAGGTAAATCGTGTCATTCCCTGGATGCTTGCTTACAAACACAGGACCAAATTTGTCCCTCTGTTGCACTCTTCTATAAGCACCGCTGAGTGTAACCAGTGGCAGAACCTGGTCCAAAGGGTACAACTGCAAAAGCAAATACAGTGTGACACAGCCCAGACAGAAGACATATTTTTCCTGATGTGGAGAATGCTGTGAAGTGCTAAAGTTCCAACTCTGTTGCCTGAAGAGCAGTGTGTCATGACTTTGGTGTTTCTTATTCTTCTGCACTTCAGCTGTTGCAGAAAATAAATTTGTCTGGAAGCCATGCATAAAAGCCCATCTTATTTCACATTTCATATATACAACATTGTTTGAAGGAGATGATAGAAAACAAATCACTGGCCATGTCTGAATACTGTTTGCATAACATTTTCTTTCCAAGCCCACAAAACAGCCTATAAGACAAGAAAGGAAAAAAAAAAACAAAAAAAACCTGCTTTAGAATACTTGTATTACTATGGAATATTTCTTAGTTTATGTTTTAAAATTAATTCAAAGTTACATCTCATGTTGAGTCTTAATATACTTTACCACATCTTCATGCTCCTGCGTTATAGTTAACTGTGGCTTCAACTTCACAACCAAAGTTAGACAACTGACTTTCAAGACACATTCAGAAGATTTGCCCTAATGCCTTGTTTTCCCAGGACACTTTTACAAGAATATAGAAAAAGTCATAGATTCAGGCCGCTCCCCTTCAGCATGGCGCAAAATACGTCTTGTAAGCCAGCATGGGATAATCCTTTTCCTAGGTTAGGTCTCAATCTGTCTTTATATTTAAAATTAGAATTAAGTCCTCAAATTGTGAAGTTTGGAGATTTATAAAGATATATTAAAAAATGTATCTTTAACACTGGGAGTGAGGAGTTGTCTTGCCTTTTCTGTAAAAGCCCTAGCCTTGGCAAAGAATCTTAGAGATGACTTAGCAGCCAACTAGGAAATCACAGTTGTACAATTTCACCGTCTCTGGTTTAGACAGAACATAATGGGTCTTTGAAATTCAAAGCCTCTCTGTTGCAACTGGCCCTGTTCTGAGCTACTCTCCCAGGTTCCTCACTCCCATATATCCTTAACATCTGTTTCACACAGTAGAGCTGTTATTAGCAATGTGTCCAGATCTTCATGTTCAGATCTGGCTTGTGGGTCTGCACCTTGTATGATGGCAAAATAGACCTCAACTATAATTCATATTCACTTCCCTGTTCTACCCAAATAGGAGCAAAAAGCCGGACAAGGAATAGATTTACTGGACTGGGAGGGAGGACCATGATGTGCCACAGCTCTACTTGGCCCATAATACACAAGCAGCCTCAGAGCAGCATATTCCCACATTCCACCCGGATGTTGCAAGCATCTGACTGTAGAGTCTTGAAATGCTGGTTTTCTGGAAGGAGTTTCTTTGTTTGCTTGACGTCTCCCTAGCAAAGATGACACAGACATGTGAATCCCATTCCTCTCTTACCTGGTGTAAATCTGAATTTACTGATGCCAAATGAGGTACTCTGAATACACCTCAATGCAACAGAGTCAAATTTGGCCTTAGTTGTTTTTGGTTTTTTTTTAACACAATGAAAGGAAAATGTCCTGCAGGTAGCTAACACTTTTTTGAGTGTGTTATAAAACAGCTCATAAACTATGCCACCTAAACAATATCTTTTGAGATGTTTATGCAAAATAGAGAACCTTTTGCAGAATAAAACGTTACAAATCTTCAGAGACACCCACTGCCTTCATTCTGGAGCTGTTCCTGCTGTCTTATCTCAGTGCTAGGATTCGTGACTGATACTTTCTAGGATGTCAAATATATCATGGGGATACCCTTGTCAGGGAGAAGGGATTAAATTAGTGGTATTATGAGAATTTGTGCCAACATACAAATGTCCTAAACAAAGGGATACTCAAAGAGGTAGTATAGACAAGGAAATGGCTTGGTTTAACACCATTCACTTTCCCTCCAGACACTTTTTCTGTATGTATTTTCAACTAACACTACAAAGACTTATTTTCTTTTGCAACATAATTTCATTGAAGGAAATAATTTAATTGTAAAGATTCTGAAGGGCATCTCTGCCACAATCACCTAATGACTTAACTTTCTGAAGTTCTCAGGTTTTTCAGAGCTCTTATTGTATATAAATATGGAAGGGAGCAATAGGTTTTACCTAATTACTGGTGAAGATAAAGGAGTCTTTTAATAGGCATTAGTAATTATCACACCTACTCCATTATTCCTTCTGACTGATCACTCTTAAAACAGAATAGCATAGCCCTTTTATTACTGCACTAAGCTATACAAAGAATATTTATACAAGGAATAAATGTTAGAAATAAGTTTTTGCTACTTCAAACTGCCTAAGTCACCTGGCCTTCAAAATCTCAATTAATTTCTCACAGATATAGGTTTTCAGGAAGTTTCAGCAAATTTGCATTGAGACACAACAAACTGAACAGGATAGTATTTTTTGAAACTGGATCTCAACACAAAGGGACAGGAGAGCAGAAATTCAGCTTCTGAGAGGAGTACTGTCCTCATCCCATTAATTTCACTTCAGAAATGAAAAACTGTATTACAAGCTTTTAAGACCTCACAAAAGCTCCGAGATCTGTAAAGAAGTTTACAAATTGTATTTCAGCAAGTTTGTCTTGCACTTAGCCTAAGCCTTCAGACAACTTGCTTCATAATTGGTATTTGCTTAATAGGATCTTTTATTAAAGGATTTTTTTTAAAAAATTGCAATTATGAAAATATTTGGATTTATATCATCCCTGTGAGATGATACCAGGGTAACTTTGTGGATGAGTTAAAACCTGTGAGCACAGAGGTTAAATACTCATGCCAGGTCAGAAACTAGGACTTAGCGGTAGAGCCTGGAATATAAACCAGACCTCTCAACAGTCAGCACTTTATTTTAGCTTCATGTTCACTCTTACACATACTGGGTGGCCAAAATAGCAGGCAAGGTTTCTCACTGCTTAATTCAGCAGTCATGGTCTGTGGCAGGGAGTAAAGCAGAACTGGTTTTAGTGGGGCAGATTCCCTTTAGACAGTTTAAAACCATTTACTTCTATGAAGTTATTCTTATTCTAAGAAGAATCAGACAGTTAGGATATGGATATTTCTAATAAACTTTAAAAGTCATTATAAACCATCTTTACATTTCATCTATAGGTATCCAGTGACTTTAAGAGATGAGCAGGTGTTGCTAGATACATTTGGGTTTTTGGCACAATTTCAGACTTTTTGGTTTGCTTCTTCAGCTGCACAACTTAAATCATACCGTTTGGCTTTGCAATTCTCAAGACAATAGTGATACGACGTTTTTTTTACACTTTCCTAGTTTCCCTGCTGATTTGTGATATTATTATACCAACAACATAATATCCCATTTCCACCTTTTAATTATTCTTGCACTGCCTAGCGCTATGAAAGAATAGAACATGCAAGCCCAGGCTCAGCATTACAAATCTGCATACTATTTAGGAATATACACTAAACCAACATGCTAAAATACACATACAATAGGAACAGGGAGCAAAGCCACTCCTGCAGTGCCAAAATACACACAGAAGCATGCCATTTATAAGTCACTCATCATTACCAATATGCATGTACAAACATGGAGGAAACTAGCTCTCCTCATTAGCAATAATGCTTCTCTACCCATTCTTGTACAGATCTGAGGTGAGAACATGTACTGAAACAGGCATGTTTCTACCATAAGAAGCCTGCATACACATTCTGAGTGTGTAACAAGACTAATTCCACGAACATGCAGTTTGAGTTCTTTTAATAGCCTTTCAGAGGGCAGAGATTTTGATTCAGTAGTCAATAGCAGAAAGCTCCAAATGATGATAGAAAATACAAAACTTTTCAATTTGGACATCTCCATAAAATCAAGACAAAAATAAGATTCACAGATTCCAGTGCTTCTTCTCATTTAGTTTTGAGAGATATAAGGATATTCAGCATCTTCATCATGTAGTAAATCCTGCTTTCTTCTCCAATATTCTCTCTTTATTTATTTTCCTGATGGATCACAGAGTAAGTGGCAATCTAACCCTTGAGATACTAGCAATCTAATCCAATACTTCTGTGATCTGTCACTCAGATCAGGTCAACACAGTCAGCTCCAATGAATGTTATCTAAACCCGTTAGATAAATAAACTCAATAAACACTGTCTTAGCTCACGCTATCTAAAGCCTACCCTAAAAGAGACACCAGTCTGTCTGCAGCCCTGGATTTTTGGGGTTAGCTAAAGACACCATTTGTAATTATGCAGTCAACTAGCTATTAAGTATGCATCCATAAAGATTTGTGTTGTTTCCTACTTAATCATATGCATTCAATTATTCCAGTAGTTCCTCAACGTTCTGCATTCAGGCAGAAGTACTTAAGGGAATAACCATTCCTTAGGACAAAAGCCAAATAAGCTCATTTCAATGATATCAAGTCTTTGGTATTGGAGATCCTTCCTTTTGGAAGGTAACAATATTGTGTTACTTTTATATTTTCTCTGCTTCTCAGAAGTGTGTTCAATCCTCAGAGTTGAACAATGATCATATCTCTGATTGGACATAAATTATCTCTCTCACACAAGTATGCATTTGAGAGGATTTGGTTTTCCTCTATACAATTACACTTCATCTATGGATTATGTTTTGCCATATGTGCAAAAAAAAATCACAAAAATGCCAAAACACTTCTAAGAATTTCCTGCCTGCCTTCCTGCCATCTTTTTTTCAGTTGAAAAGTGGTCTTTCATTGCCAAAGTTGCAGAACCTTATTCAAAAGTTGAAGCTTTATGAGAAAGAAGAAAGAGCAATGACTAGTGGTAGCTTTGGCCTAATTGTTCTTCACTTCTGAACTTCTTTCTTTTATGATGAGAATCACTTCTTAGTTGGTAAACCACGATCCAATCCACAATGTAGAATACTTTATTCAAAACAAACAATTTTCAAAAAAAAATAGAGGAATTTGCTTTTCACAGGTACAAATTCAACTAAAACCATGAAGGTTTTATAACCCAATTTTATTTTACACTTCCAATAGGGAGATAAACCACATGAGTTAGAAGCACTCTTTCCCATAGCTTGTGAGAGGGTGTATTACCTAGGCTGTACCAGCTTAATAAAAGTGACACCACTATCACTAGCTGTATCCCTATCAGTGTAATTTGTGGCTACTCTGCACAGAGCCAAGAGCTTGTTGATCTTTAGTGATCATCACAGCACAAATTGAAAGAAAAGGAGAGGTATCTCCAGATGAATTAATCTGCAAACTGAGGACTAGCAGCTAACTTCAAGGCCTCACCAGTGTCTGCCTCTTTATGATGCAAAAGAAAAATGAAACATTGAGTCAGTGAATGAGTGCAGGCTTAACACTCTCTCAACAGAGGGAGTATTAACTCAAGTGGGAGAAATCCAAACTTCAAAAAATGGGAAAATCCCATATGGAGCTAGATCCATTATGTGTTCACAGGTTAGGCACCGTAAGACAACTTTACAGACACAACTAACAGTCATTTAAACAGCAACTAACAAATACAACATAGGTATGTGTGAACTTTCACAATGCTACTTACCTTAGTCTTGTGGAATAAAGCATCTAAGTGCTTTGCAAATCCTTTGGCATATGTATTTCCTCTTAGGCTATTAAATATCTGTTGAAAATATCTGAAGTAGATCAGAACTGCTTGTCAGATGGATAACAGTGTCCTATATACTATAGAACACTATTCTATGCTATAGTAAATGTATGTGGATCACAGAAATGATGGCATTGCTAATATACATTTATTCATATATAACATTGTCCTGGTGTTGCTGGGATAGGATCATAGGCCAGCCATGGTATGCAGGCCATTAGCAGTTTTGAGTCAGCCAAGAGCTTTGGGAAAGGCAAAAGTCAGGGCAGCTGACCTGAGTTGGTATCTCATACCATAAACATCATGCTCATTATAAAGGGGGAAGTTTCTCTGCCTCCTGCTTCTTCCCATCTCTGGAGGGGTTTGCTCATTGTTCTCTCCTGTGGATTGCTTTCCCATTTATTGTGACCACTGTACATTCACTGGGCTGAGTATGCATTTGTATACTTTATTAGTATTAATATTAGTTTTGCTTTTTTGTTAAATCTCTTTTCATTTCAACCTATGAGTCTCCTCTCCTGTTCTTGATCCCCTTTCCCAGCTGGGGAGGGGTCATCAGATGATGGAGTAATGGCTATAGTTTAGCTTTGGATACAGGCTAAATGGAGACATCTATTAGTAAAGATTATGTTGAGCTTTGTGCAACTATAATGTGGTATTAAAAAGTAGTACATATACGTGGATATTTAGAAAGAAAAAGTATCCCAATCTTAAACCCTAACTGCTCAGGAACACCAAATGAAATATTGGAAGCATTAGCAAAACATAGATGCTTTCTGAGTGCTTCCTTCTAATGCACACCCATAAAGCCACAATTCCACAAATATGAACATAAAAACAAAAGAAGGGTTTGACTGATAAAATTCCTGAACACAGACATAGCAAAATCATTTCAACTAGTTCTTGGATTCATTCTACAATCAGGATATGGAAATACAAGCAAGAGTTCAAAAACAGAGACAAGAAATGTGCCATATGAGATAAGGCTCAAGGAATTCTCTCTGTGCCACAGTAAAGACAAAGTGATTTGATCAGTGATATTTGCAAAGGGAAAACATGTCTAAAAATTAGGGTATTTAAAGAACTGAAAGCGTTACACAAATGTACCACCATTTGGAACCATAAATATATTTTTTATTTTATTTTTTAATAGAAAAGGCTTTGTTTCAAACACTGATTTAACAAGGAAGGACATCTAGTAGCATGAAATTCATCACAATTAACATCAGCTACTTTAGTGTGTATGCCTATATCATATAAGGCCAAAACCCCAAATTTTCTCCATTTGTGACTGAATTTTTTTCTGGCATCCAGGGATATAATCACCAGAGGCCCTACCCATCACTCAGTTTAATATAGTTTTATGAGAAACTCTACAGCCTGTACACACAGAGTCCAGTCTAGAGGACCATAGCGATCTTTTGTGGCCACCAAGTGTAAGGGATTAAAAAGCCAGTGTGAGTCACTGTCTTCATTAGCTGGTCCATACTCAATGTAGTGCACCTTTGCTGCTGCCTTTCTGTGGGTGGGGAAGATCCCTTAGCTCCAACCAGTAGACACATGTACTTCGAGATATCATGCTCAGTCCCAGTAGCAACCCAACCAGAACTTTTAGTTCAGTAACTTCCTTAACTTTAGGCCAGTCCCCCAAGCTTCTACCTCAGCAGGTGACAATATCTGACAGATAATTCCCTGTCCCAAGAATTGAATAAAGAAGAGCAAGGACTAGAAACAGCAGTGAAGAAAAAGCACAAACACTGAATAATGCAACGTTATGCAAGAAACTAATCTAATATACTGGAAGCAATTTAGCAGTAACACAAAACCAACATTCAGGGGAAATTTTTGCTACCCAGGGCTTCATTTAATATAATTTTGGAAGATGTTCCTTTTAGAAAGTTCAAAACATATGAAAAATGTATAAAATTGACTTAAACGACTGATTTTATTTCCAAAAGATACCATTAAAAAAGCTTACATATGCTCCATTTTATTGTTTTAACTTGTAAAAAAAAAAAAGGAGGAATTTGAATCTATAGAATTATAATTGTTCTGAATAAAAGTCTGTTTGGAGACTATTTCCTTAACGTATTAAACTTGTTTAGACACTTCAAAGAATTTTAAGTTGTATATCAAGAATTGCCCAAAGATAAATTAAGATTATTCTTATTTCACTTCATCTCTGGCCAGAACAGTCCCCTCAGATCCACAAGTCATTTATAGAGATTTCTGGAGTCAGGCAATATTGTTCCTTCTTTACATGCAACAGTTTAAAAATGCAGAGTAATCACGTCTCAACCCCTTTTTCTCATTGGTAACTGTTTTGTTTCTTTTTATTTGGGGTTTTGTTGTTTTGGTTTTTTTTTCATTGCTCCTGAAATTTCTGTGATTAAGAACTAATAAGTAATACTTTTCTATAACTCAGAGAAAAACTTTTAATATGCAACAATGAATGCTTTGCAAGTTTACAATCTGATTTCACAAAATATATCCAAGTAAAAAACTCTAGAGTAAAATTAGGTAAGTATTTCAGATATTCAAACTGCAAAGGGCACAGTATTAAAAACTAGACCCAGTGTGGTGGCTTAACCTTAGCTAAGAGCTAAACTCCCAGCCAACCACTCAAATTAGCCTCAGGGATGCCAACTCCCCCACTGCCCTGGGCAGCCTGTTCCAGTGCTTTACAACCCTTTCTGTGAAGAAATTTTTCCTCATATCCAACCTAAACCTCCCCTGGTGCAACTTGAGACCATTTCATCTTGTCCTACCGCCTATCTGGGGAACAGACCAACCCCCACCCTGCTACAACCTCCTTTCAGGTAGTTGGAGAGAGCAATAAGGTCTCCCCCAAGCCTCCATTTCTCCAGGCTAAACAACCTCAGTTCCCTCAGCTGCTCCTTGTAAGACTCATTCTCTAGACCCTTCACTAGCTTCGTTGCCCTTCTTCGGACACTCTCCAGCATCTCAATGTCCTTGTAGTGAGGGACCCAAAACAGAACACAGTATCCAAGATGCAGCCTCAGCAGTGCTGAGTACAGGGGTGCAATCACTTCCCTAGTCCTGCTGGGCACACTATTTCTGATACAAGCCGGGATGCTCTTGGCCACCTGGGCACATTTACTGGCTCACTTTCAGCCAGCTATCAACCGATAACCCCAGGTCCTTTTATGCTGGGAAGCTTTCCAGCCAGTCCTCCCCAAGCCTGTAGCATTGCTTGGGGTTGTTGTGACCCAAGTGCAGGACCCAGCACTTGGTCTTGAAGAACCTCATATAATTGGCCTTGGCCCATTGATCCAGCCTGTGCAGGTCACTTTGTAGAGCCTCTCTCCCTTCAAGCAGATCAACACATCCACCTAACCTGGTGTCATCTGCAAACTTACTGAAAGTGCTCTTGATCCCCTCATCCAGATCATTGATAAAGTTATTAAAGAGAACAGGTGCCAATACTGAGCACTGGTGAAAACCACTTGTGACCAGCCACCAACTGGATTTAACTCCATTCACTACAACTTTTTGGTCCAACCATCCAGCCAGTTTTTAATGCAGCGAAGCCTACACCCATCCAAGCCATAAGCAACCAGTTTCTCCAAGAGAATAACGTGAAAAACACTGTCAAAAGCTTTACTAAAGTCCAGGCAGACAGCCTGTACAGCCTTCCCTCATCCACTAAACGAGTCACCTTGTCATAGGTGAGATCAGGTTAGTCAGGCAGGACCTTCCTTTCATAAACCCATGTTGACTGGGCCTGATTGCCTGGTTGTCCTGCACATGCATGTGATAACACATAATTTTCTCTATTTGCTTCTAGATATGTGTTTGCATTTTTATAGCATTAAAGCTGATATTCATTTTATTTATTCCTACAGCAATTGTTTTCACTGCACTGCACCACTATAATTGAGTCCTAATTCAGTAAAATGCAACTGTTCCAGGATGGCAGACAAAGACGTGTTTAAGCACAGACAAAAATCCCACTGAAGTCGTAAGGTACAGCCCTGTGTTCAGATACTGGTCTGACCTGGGTCACTGGTTAAGGGAAGCTTGTCCTGCTGGTCTAGTAACCTCAGATAATAATTTTGTTGCCGAGTGAAAAAGAAAATAAAGAGGTATTTTGCCCAGGTGGCTTATGCATCTACGTTTTCTTCCTTAAACAGAGTTTTAGAGGTTAAATCTTCCTCATTTTGATCATGAGTGAAATTCTGCTGGCATCCAAGGATATAATAGCCACACTTTAACTTTACACAATGCAGAGTTAACATCATATCAAAAAAAGATTGCTATAAAGAACTATAATTTTATTCTTATCATTGCAAACTGGCTCTCAATGTGCTCATCAAGGGGCCACTCTAATGATTAGACCTATAACCTTTGAGCAGGAAAGAAGGTAACAGAACAGCTTTGATTTGTGAAGATCCAAACCACACAATGGCATTTAGCACGGTCATTACCACCAGCAGACCTGCAGTGCTTGAAATTACTTTCTACTAGACTAACAGCAAAGGGAAACTACGAGCCATCTAAGCTTGAAGGAATTGGTTAGAAAACGAGAAAATCTAGGAGAAGTAAGATCAACAATGGTGTGTATTGTCTCTTTGGTGCAAATGGTTACTCCTATTGACATTCATGGGAGATGCATGAGTACTATGTCCATGAATGAAGGGGCAAAAGGTTTCTGGGCCTAATACTTCAGGAGCTTTTAAATTGTGCATAGGCAAAAATTTAGTGGAGGGAGAAAAAAGTGGCCATAGGCCTTCCCTACAAGCACAGCCACCTAGGACATATATTCTCTGAAATCTCCTCTGTAGCTCCAGAGTCATCGTTGCATTACAACTTAAACATCAAACACCCCTTTCCCCTTGCATCAATGTAGCAGGCATGGCAAATCAGGAACAAAAATCAGGTTTATCTGATTAAAGTAGTTGTACATATTGTGAATTTTTTAAGGTATAGCACACTTCTTGTCCTAAAGAGGGTATCCAAAATAAACTTGAGAACTTGTACTGCAAAGTATATCTCACTGTTTTGATTAAAAGGGAGCACAAAGAGACTAGTTCTGTTGTAGATCCATATGTTTGATCAGATTAATATTAGAATTTAAAATGATCAGATGTGTCTCTTATGAGACTAAGAGCTTTTACCACTTCAGATACCAGATCTGGGCTCTAATCACTTAGGTTTTACTGCCATAAGAAAACGTTACAGCGATGTTATTTTTAGAATGGGAAACAAATTTTTATCCTTCCATTGCCTTCAAACATAAAAGTAACGACAGGTTTTTAATAACCTTCAAATGTCCAAATACAATACTGACCCAGGAAGGCCAGGCATGATAAAAATCTCATTTTAAAGGGGATTATCTGGGAATATTATTACTGAAAACAGGAATTATTAGTTACTGAACAAGAATTAAGTACTGAACAGGAATGAAATCTGCTAAGACCAGTTATATGGAAGGGGACATAAGTATAAGAGCAACAATAGCATAAAGAAAGAGTATTAAGTAGAGAGGGCAATAAAAAAAGGATACATTAATTGCAGTCTCTCAGTGCAGTCCTCCTCAAACTTTTCTGTCTGTAGTTTTGCATACATTCCCTGTTTAGGCTTCAGTCCCTCAGACAGGTGTGAGAATAAAAGTTGAGTCATGATCAGCTCAACAGGAAGGCATTTGCGTTTACACTTCATTACAGCTTTAGGATCTGAAGAAGTGGGAGTGACCTACTTTTTACTGTTTGTAAATAGTTGGGGTTTGTGAGTGATAAGACTCAAAAGGGAAATACATGTTTATATGGATGGCAAGAATCTAGAGTCAGAACAGCTAATGCAGCTATTGAAACAATAGCATACTACTTCTTTAGAGACTTATCTAATCTCTAATATTGATTAGAAGACCTTAACACTGCACATATTATATTCTGCATGTAATTGTCTTGGATTATGTTTAGAAGCAATTGCCTTCAAAGATAGGGTTTGGGTCATATGATTCAATGCCTTATCTAGTTTCATAGTTTTAGGGACTTGATCACTTACAGCACTTTTACCAGGTTTTAAAAGGTGCTGAGCACTTGCAATTACCATTGAAATCAGGCAACTCAGCATTTGGAGAGTCAACACCATAGCAAACTGAATCAATGCTAAGAAATAAGATGCTATGTGCAAAACACAGGAATGTACTTCATTGTGTAGGCAACAAAGGTCATGTTAGCTGGAGAAGATCTTCAGTGGGTTATATATTTCAATATGTTTTAAGCCTTCTGTGTGCTTGGGAAAGGAGTTGGCAGTATACAGTACCTGCATAACATATTGCTGAACACTGGAAATTAAATGTAGAAGAAGCTATGTCCTATTCTAACATCCCTTGTATCAGCTGGCCTGCTTACACTTTTCCCATGTTTTTCCAGATATGGGAAAACAGTCCTTCCTTGTCATGTTGTCGCACCACCTCCAAGATGTTCAACTCAGCAGGCAGGTGATGTAGAGGAGAGAATGAAGAGAGTGGGAGCCCAAGCATGTGTTAACACTGTGTGTAGCTCACATTCCCTCTCAGAATTTCTCCACTTCCCCACGCTCTTCCCTGAGCATGTAAAACCCCACACTGCTTTAACCTAGGGAAGTACAGATGAGAAATACAATCATATTCCTAGCTTCACCACCTTCAGTGACAATACTGTTTAGTGGAAGGGCATTCACAAGGCAGAATTCTCCTTTGAACTCTTATATGTACATAGACTTACCTGCCCACACTCAGGTTTTTTCTCTTCAGGACTGATCAAAAGCATATTTCTTTTAGCATAGAAGCTAAGAAATGCACTTGGAAACAGGTAAAAACGTTTATCCTTTTGCCCTAAAATTTGCACTGGAAGTCACCCCTCTTGGACTGCTGTACCACCACTCAGTACATTGGTGTTTTGTAGATAACTAAAAAAAAACAAACTGCTTTGAGAAATCAGCATCTTCCTGATATTTTATACATTACTTCCCTCAACAGTAATCTTCAAAATAAAAAAAAAACAAAAAACTTTCCTAGATGGGATATTAAGTTTGATATTCCCTTACAAAAGTCAAATCCTTCCTATGTCCTCCCACACATATTCACTCCCACACAGGTATGTGGCATGTACTCACACTCAGCTTAGCAGTGCTACCACGCACCTTACTACCTCCCTCAATTTCTCCATTTTTGACATCTTTTGCACCTTCACAGTAGGACTTGACTTTGCAAAACAACTAAATAACTTTAATGTAGGGATTTTTAGTGTGCATTCTCATTAGGATTTGACTGCAATGTATGGCATTTCCCCCAGACCCAGATAGAAAAGAAGCATAAACAAAATAAGCGGAAGAAAATTTATTTATGAAGCAGAATTGAGTAAATTTGACTGGACTTTTATCTAATGAAACTGTTTCTAAACTCATGCTTGTCTTTTTTGTTGTCCCTTCTAGCTGTATCATTGGCACCTTTACTCTGGACAGATTTAACCTGCTCATTTATATTTCTCTAAAGCTTTAAACACTACTGCAAAGTTCAGAGTGGTGTACCACAAGAGTCCATGTGACTTTTTCCATTATCTTTGTGTTTCAAGCAGGTTCCTTATAAGACCTGATGTCCTCCATGATTCTTGGCTGATGAGTATTTGTACACTGACACCTTAACTCATCAATAACATGTCCTAACATTTATATTTTGTGCCAGTAGTAAAAAAGCTGCAAATTCTTGAAAGTGCATGAGGTCTTATATCTTACACTGTTTAGTGAAGCTGGCAGTTCCTATGTATATCACTCCATCTAGTTGAAGTGACCATGTGCTTGTTATACTGACTTCAAGGATAAGCAAATTACCTCATTTGAATGTGTCAGCTGTACTTCCTGATCTCTGAGGAAATATTGAAGCAAATATAAGTATGTCTGCAGTGTCCGATGTCAGCCATGATCTGCTCTTGTTTTAGATTTCTGTACTTCATTTGAATTCACACTGCATTAACCATATGTGAGGAGTGTATTATGTGAGGATTTAGGTGCTGCTTATCCTTTTTTTTTTAGCAGTACAGTAATCTTCTATATCACTAGAGTTTCTCTGCCTTATTAGTGATTGCTCCAAATTTGTGTAGATGTGGAAAGCTGAATAACTGCTCAGTGCCTGTATTGTCTCAGGACACAGGATCAACATTTTGTTAACCTGCAAAACACATCTAAATATAATTGTTATTAAGCACTCAGCCTTTACCAGTGTGTCCTGATGCCTGCCTTCTCAACACAATGAAATTTCTTCAGTTCTCCAGAGTTCAGTATTCAGCCTCCCAACACATACAGATGAGCCAATATGAGACAAATAAGTTTCAGTTCTCCCTCTGATACTGTGGCTCTCAATTCCACTACATTTCTGCCACACATGTAAAAGGACTTCTGCTCCTGGCATGGTTCTCTGAAAGCTGATGGGAAACAGGACTTCTAGCAAACCAAAAATCATGTCCTAGGACCCAAGTCATATGTTGGCAGACTGGATAGGGCAAGTGTTGAGGTGACAATGACTGCTGTGTTACTTTCATCACTCCTAGGCTGATCAGTCCTTCTTTTGTCCCAGTCAAACTGACCTAAGACCAGGAACATGTTGCATCTGCTCATGGATTATCTTCTTCAGCCTTGGGGTTTCACAGGACACAGGCTGGTATTGACTCAGTGAAGTCAGAGACCTGCTGTCAGTTCCTTAAAACCTCTGTCCTCCCTGCTCACCTGGGCAAGAGAGAGGAGTGGAGCTTTTCTGTCCCAGAGGCCTTCTCCAGGGCAGCTGGGACATGCGAACTGGCATTCATTTACACACAGAACATTATTATCTCGGCCAAGGATCAACAGTTGAACAGAAGTTGAATCATTTTCTGGACTCTAGTTCCATTTGTAAAGTACACAATTTTTCACTTATGATATTGTGGTAAAATCTCAGTCTTGTTCTGAGATATTTTGTTAAGAAAATAGAAGCAGAGATACGGGACACCAAGGTATCCTCATAGAGAGAAGAAAAATAGACAGAATTAGGGCATTATACAATTAGACAAGTGACATGCAAGCATTTCAAGGTTCTTTTATCAACTCTTTATCCCTCTTTCATAGTACAAAATAATAATATCATATTAGCTACTTTTCATTGTATTTCCTGCTAGATAGAGTGCACTTAGGCAATACATTTGCAGTAAATCAACAGTGAACAATTAAGTTCTGAAACGGAGTTGTCTTTATTATTACTCAGAGAATATACTCTATGTCCATGTGGGTCTACACAAGAACTTCTTGAAATTCACCAGTAATTGATTTTCACTGAAAAAAAGGGAGGTGAAGGACACTTTTGACTGTTTAAACTGTCCTCTTTCTATGAGTTTGAATGAAATATGAGGGTTTCTTATATATTTACTTTAAATATTTTTGTATATTGCACAGTATTTAAAAAAAGCTAAAATAAAGAAATATTTTCATGTTGTGTAAACAGAAGAATTTGAAAGAAGTAAAACAGCTTGCACTATTTCTTTCAGAAAGAAATTTGAAATTGTCAGGTTTTGTGCTGATTCTGAACAAAGCCAAGTTTTGAAATCATCAAATACAGCACTTCTAATCTTGGCATTGGATTTGGAATGAATTTCTGCTTGATTCTGCTTTAGTGCCACATAGGGGTATGTTGACCTGCACCTAATCCCCTCTAACAAATTATTCCACTGCAGTGTTTCTCCCTTTAACTTGCTAAATTCATGTTCCTGCTCATTACTGTTCAGCTATTCTTTTGGCTAGGCATTACATAGAAATTTAGAGAACAAGACTCTTAATTCTTTTTTCCTCCTTTCCAGTCAGATGGCTGCCTTAAAGCAATATGTTTTGATGAAAAACAGAGTTGCTTTTAAGATACGAGTTTCTTTTTTTCTCTCCCATAATTTTTGATGGCACCTGGGGTAGGGAGGCCTGTTGCCTGCAAGAAGGAATGTTATATATGTGGTGCTTGTGAGTGAGGCAACATCACAGGAATGGAATGTGGAAAATTGTCTTGTCTTGCTTTTCCTTTTCCGATTTACTTTTCCCTGTTTGACACAAACAGCCTTTTCCTTCCCTCAGTTGTTTAGTGGGCTTCCCTTCCCTTCCCTTCCCTTCCCTTCCCTTCCCTTCCCTTTTGACTTTTTAGAGGAACTTTTAGGGAAATCAGCTCAGTTTATACTAGCAATTATCCCAGAGGGGCAGGAACTAATTGCTCAAATTATTACTTGAGGGTCATATGGGGTGACTTAAAGCCTGAGGCCAGCTATAAAGGCACAGGTTAAAAATTAGGTTTCCTGAATTTGAGAGGCAGTTGATCTCATAGAACAGGTGGCGCAAATGAAACAGAAATATGTTTGTATTCTGTTTACTTGATTTTTCAATAGTACAATAGCCTAGAGTAATGAGACATGGTTGCAATGAGATTCTTCTTTTTTTAGAGAAGTAATTTTTAAGAGTAAGACTACTCTATGAGAGCACTAATACACAGATGATGTGAAAGGACTAGTTCCTACCATTGGTGTAGCAAGGTGAATGGGCTCACTTAAGCAGAAGTAATTATAAGATCAGGATCAAACCTAGAAACAGGTAATAAAACTAATCTGAATGTTCAAAATAGGAATCAGTAGTTACTGAAGTCACAGTTCAGTCATTTACATAAGATTCTAGAGTTCAGCAGCCAAGTCTAGCACTGAATTTTTGTTTTGGTCTACTTTTAATACTTTTAGGTTCTTAAACCTTTCTAAAGCCTTTGTGAAAGAAAAGTCTTTCTAGATGTTGGCATAATATCCGGTGCAAAGGAAAACCTCATTAGAGACCCTTGTGGCCATTTTAGCATTAATACAAATACTCATAGTCATTACAGACCTGACATAAGTTATCTGAAGGGCCTCCATTCCACTTTCAATAGTGGAACTCCAACTAAGTCTGAAATGTTAAGGAAAAAGGAGGGAAAAAAGGCCCACAGAAGTAAAGCAGGTAAGAACTTGTTTTAGTTTTTTCTGTTTGGATGTGATTTTTCTTCCTTGTCTGGAAAAGGTCTAAAGATAGATTTACACCAGTTTTGATTAATAGATTAAAACACATCCTGGTTTTCATGCCAGAGTCTTCCCTTGTAAGTGACAGAATGCATCCTGACCTGGCAATGGGTTGCATATGTGAAATAGGAAGGAAAATTTATCTTCCAGATTCTAATCCCTACTGTAAATCTTGTATACACATGTACTCACCAGGGCTTTTTTTATATTAAGAGATAGCTAGCTGCTATCTCTGCTAGCTGGTACTAGCAGGTACCAGTAAATGTAGCTTAGTTTACAGTCATCTCATTCATTGAAAGCTGACTGTAATGGTGGGCAGTGGGTATGACATCCTAATGGGAAGGCAGATTGCCTGTCTTGTCAAGGTTTAGGAAATGAGTGAGAACTTAGTCAAAAGTGTAACAGAAAAGCTGTTATATAGGTTATGTATAATCACCAGGCTCTGTCAGGTGTTGATGTAGATTGTGCTCAAGCCTTCACCTTGTATAGAATGGTGCTCACACCTTTAATAAGGAAACTTGATTAAAATGCCATAAACATACAATTCTGTAGGAAAACAGAGGTTAAAGCAGCAGAAGGCATTAGAAGCAGCCAATAGAAGACTATGGGGGTGTTTTCTAAAGGTTGGGAAAAATCACTCCTGAGTAATTCCATCTTCCCCCGTATATATGAAGTGATATTTCAACATTTCAGTTGAAACAGACAAAAAAAAATCAACAAAAAATCCCCAACCAAACAAGACAACGTCTGCCAGAAATGTTAAGTGACATTTTCCTGTCAAAAAAAGATTCCCCTGAATTTTCAAGCTTGGGGTCTTGGAGACTGGTGATGTTTGAAAACAGTCTCAGAGTTTGAGTTGTTTGTTTTCAAGGAGTCATAGAAAACCAGGTGGAAAAGGACATGGCAGAGTCATCCTAACCATTTTCCTCTGCCCCTCCAAAACTAAGAGCTACTTCTAGGTACATCAGCCCTGACAGAGGCTTGCAAGAGCAGCTGCTACCTTGAGGCAGAAGAGCCCCAACCAGAACTTTGCGGCTCTCAGTAAAACCTACGGAGTCTTATTCTCTTGCTGTGCTAAGCACAGCCAGCACACATGCTTGCTCAAGGCTCGGCACAACAAGGCACCGAGCAGTGAGCATCCTGTGCCTTTGAAGCAGCCCTCGTGGGAGATTTTAGTGGCTGTTCCCAGGCTTGCAGAGACAGGCAAGTGTCACCTAAAACTTTGTGTAAGGAGCTGTGCATGGGAGAAATTCATAAGGCCCTTTACAAAGTAATGACTGTGGGGGTTTAGTGTTTTCTAGCATATAACCACTACATATTCCCATAATTAGTATTGTCTCAGTAATGGATAATCTAAGATGTTTTTGCTTTATAAGAATGTGTTCTCTTAAACCCCCGTTGTGTGCATACAACTACGTAAACATACGCATACATACACACAAGTTACTACCAAAATTTCAGTTGTGACCCCCAGCAGCTGAAAAGCATTAAGAAGACCACTGGATGTCTGTGCAAGCTGTGCTTAAAAACCTCCGGTTTCAAGGATTACATAGCCCTCCCAGTCAACTAATGCTACAGACTACCCTTTCTATTATAAAGTCTTCTCTAATGTCATATTTTTAATAGCACAATTCACTTTAACTGCAAAATTTAATAGCAATAAGGAGTTTCTTGCAGCATATTTCCAAAGTACCAATTGCCCTTTGACCTAGAGCAGTCTCTCTGCCCAATATGTTTCTTTCTAAGTTTTTCTTTATCTTTTTTTAATTTATCTGCTTATTTTCCCATTTTCCGATTCTGTCATCAAAACCATGTTGGCTGCTTATTGTAGATTAGATTATGTCATTTGGACATTGGAAATTATATTAGTGCAAAGTTGTGCCCATCCAGAAGAAGCCCCAACTGAGGCTGCAATCCAACCCTCACCAGAAATTCTGTATCGTGTGGTAAAAGAATGTTTGATCCTTTATCCTTTTAAATAGGTAAAATCAGTTCTAGTACAACTGCATTTTGTTGTGTGTATTCTTCTCTTCCACTCACAACTCCCTTTGGTTCTTTTTCCAGTGCCAGGACATGGGTAGTGAGTGAGCTGCACCATCTTTGTGGGGGCAGAGACTTCTCTTACAACAGTCCCTGAATAAAGAGTGAAGGACCATACTTTTGCTTTGGTTGCATGAAACGCAGGTTTACATGTCCATATCCCCTGGGAAGTTGATTAGCTGTTAGTGAAACGTAGATGAATAGGACATCACAAAGGCATCTGGGATTTCAGATATCCAATATGTTTTGTTTGTCTGAAATGGCTAAGAATCACATAAGACCAGCAGATTCAGAAAACTCTAGGCTGTGTGATGTTTCTCCAGAAAGTTGTCTTGTTTGGTAGTCGTCTCTTTGGTAGAATAAATCCCTGGGTGGGCCAAATCCATCCTGAGGTATCTGATCCTTAAACTCATTAGCTCCAACCTTTCTTCAGCATCATCAAAGAAGACTGTATTCAACAACAGAGTGTTAAGACCTCGGCATGTTATTGTGCTCTATTACACAACAGCGACTTAGATGTGTACCTTGCACCACTATGCCCATACCTGCGGGAATACTCCCAACAGGCTTTAATACATTATGAAATGTTAATTGTAAAATTAAATTTCAAAGTATTAAACATGAAGTGAATAATTAAATAGGTTCTAGTGATTTTTACAGAACAAACCCACATGGGCCATTAACCAACCAAATTAGAAAATATTCAGACACAGGTGGTCTCCTCTCCAGATCTGGGTCAGATTTCTTGTTAATCTAGGCCTTGTAGAATGAGCCAGGCAATTCCACCTTTAAATTCCTGTGTGGCCTTGGAAACAGTTTTGCCTGTTTTCCATGTTCAGCTGGTGTCTGTTCCATTTGTACATACAATGAGCTCTTCAAAGCACAAGTACTCTTACAGTGAGTTTCTACAGTAACTAGAAAAAAGTAGTCTCTGCTTTCCGTAGGATCTCTAGAAGATCTGGGAAAAATGAGGGATGTACAGCCAAGCCCATGATTTAATGTTAGATGATCTGTGGTTGTATGATTTCTTTCCACATCACAGCTGGATAACAGGAAAGTGTATGACCTGTCAACCATGCTAGAGATGTGCTCTCAGAAATAAAAACTTTTCTCATATGAGATATAGAGGTACCAGTAGGAATTTATAAGCACATCATTCCACCCATCAGAAAAATATGTTGTGATTGCCAGCATAGCGTGCCCTGCCACACAGAAAATCCTAGATGGACAGAGTGCACAGTAGCCTCAAAGTTAGTACATTTCCAGGAAAATTAAATTGTGTAAGGTTTAGAAGGAGAGTCCATAAACACAAAACAATTCTAACATGTTCCAGCTGGTGTGAGAATGCAGGCTGAAAGCACACAACAACAGGATAATTTTATTTTGATCTAGGTTTCACTCCAGCCTTTACCAGAGATTTATGTGGGCTTGGCACATATGCTCCTAACTGTACTTATAACTTCAAAAGGGGATAATGGTCAATTATAGGATCCTATACTGCTGTGAGAAGACGGAGATAAAGAGTTGGGGGCAAGGTACTGAGCAGTCCTGGCTTCAGTGGCCAGCATCAATGGCAGTCACAAGCACTGTGCTCTGCCTCTGTGAACTGAACCTGTGATATAGAAAAGAGTGGAGAAAAAGTCCACAAGCTCACGGATCTTTATTAACATGGAGCTTATGTAAATTGCACATTAAATAGGTTACAATACTTCCACTTGGCAAAAAGAGAGCCAACCATCTGGACTGATGTGATTAGCAATGTTCATTCTAATATTCTTTGACTAAAAAGCACATAGTTTTCTGGAAACAGATATATATGAGAAAAAATGGAGGATTTCTTTAAGCTGTATTAATAGTGGAAGTTGTGCTGTGTAATTCCAATTCATTTGGGTAATGAGGTGTACTAATTTTCAGACTCAGGCCAGTTTAGACACACAGCATGCATATGCCCTGTAATAGGAGTGTTTATTAATTATATTTAATTGTCATCATTTTTCCTAATGATAGTTGTGTTCACCTCTGTTCATTTTGTTTCTGAAATGGCGATTAGTGAGAACGGGGAACATGGATGAATAGGCAGCTGGAACTAAGGAACCATGGGTGGCTGCAGCAGAAAAATCGGCCCTCAGCAAGCCAGCCATCAGCACAGTCATCCGGGCCATCATGCTCCAGTGGTTGGGAAAGGAAAGCTTGCCCAACCCCATTGCTGCTCTCCGGTGGCAAGCAGGCCAGTCGTACAGACAAGCTGAGTGCCTTTCATATATGAATGTCTGCACCATGAGCACAGGCTTAATTAGAATTTTCCAATTAGCTGATTGCACATTTTTATGGGGTTAACTAGTTGTAACCTCCACATCACTCATAGCAGGGGCATTATGGTTTATAGGCCCTAAAAATGCCACCAGTAGGTGGAGAACAAGTGACATGAATCACACACACACACACACAGACACACACACACACACACTCATGTGAGCACACATGCATTCGATCTGGAGACATTGCTGTAACTTGCAGAGTTGCATTTTTCCTCTAGAATACCAACTGCCAAATCCCTTCCAGTTGCAATTTTACATAAAGTTGCAAACTGAGCTTCTGGCTTAACACCAGAAACAGAATTGCCTTAATGATTCTTCATGAGGTTGCAGCCTGTATGTTTGAAAAAGTTGTGTTAGAGGGTGATGTAGTCTCCACATACACTTATGCCCATCTGAGGTGGTTGTATATTTAAATGTTCTTCAGATTCTCAGAAGGTGCACCATGTATGTTATGCCCAAGGTAGTATTTCCAAGTTCAAGATGCTGTGAAAATATTGGCAGTATTCATATCACATTCTGGCAAGCACAAGGACCTTGAATTCTGTGTATAACAGAGGAGGGCTGATGAATGCTCCATGCATCTAATACATCTCTGTACAGTGCATTCACTGTGTTATCTTGTAGATTGTGATATAGTGAGAAATACCCTCCAAATTCATGAGATAAAACAGTGTTAGAGGGAGGTTGTTGTAAAGGCGCTTTGTTGCAGTCCTGTCTTCCTTAGTGCTGGACTTCAGAAATTCAGTACATACATGAATCCAAAGATTAACTGCACATCAGCCTATGGGACAAAACTTTCCTGAAATCCACCTAGTTCTTTTGAATATTTTTGCAAGCACTTTCCTGTCAGAATACCTGACACTGGCCACATCGATGTTTCTTCATTTCTGAGCCCACACAAAATCCCTAGGTATCCCTTCCCTTCCCTTCCCTTCCCTTCCC
>VZZY01009547.1:59847-93803 GCA_013400335.1 Eurystomus gularis
TAGACTCATTAAAAGAAGTGCTGTAGACTACTTCCTTTTTGTGTGAGGCTAGGTCCAACTTGTGGCAAGAAGCAGTACCCATGACCATCCTGGACAACATATTTCTATGTTGCAACTCATTCCCTTTTTTGCTTTCTGAGCATCTTCCATGAGAAGGCACTGTATGTTATGATGCTGCAGTTTTTCTTTGTAGGGCCTTCTTCCTGAGAGAAATTCTTGGGCCTCCCTGGAATGTATGTATATAAGAATACGTCATATCTGAAGACTAATAAATAGAACATGACAGGTAGATATATAAATAAATTTTAGTGAAAAAAAACCCATCTTTTACCACAAAGATTTCTAAAGGGTCTTAAAAGAGGCGTGTCACTGAAAAGGCAGGGACAGTATCTGTGCCCCTGCATGCTTAGCCAGGATGAGGGATTATTTGTGCCAACACTGCACAATTCTGTCTTCCTCTCTAGTTTAACACTTGCACATCTCTTGCCAACCTTCACTAGATACACAGCATTTTTCCACTGTTCCACAAACACTTTGAATCAGAAAGGCAATGGGCCAGAAGGGAATGAGAAACTGTATTTTGGTAATTGAAAAGTACTCCCATCTTTGTTCCTCAGTCAGCAGCACCCTGTTAACTGTAGTCCTGCTAACTGTAGACTTGTTTCACATTCCAACTGGGACATCTAGTGCCTTTGTTACAGCCTTTTGCTGGAGTCTGAGACCACATGCCTTAACATACACAGTTGGGAAGCTGTCACATACATCACCCGACAAAAGCATGGTGTCCTGGGAAAGCTCCAGAAACACTGTACACCCATACTACCAGAAGCCTCCAGCACACTCCTAAAAGCAGCTCCACATTTCAGGAAGTAACACATTAGAGAATGATTCTTCCATTAAGATTTATGCTTAAAATAGAAGAGCCACAGCCTCGTGCATCAGCAGAGTTTTCATCAGCTGATTAAGCATGACAGATGAAGCAGGTTCCTGACCTTTCTGAGGCTGAGGGGGGAAAGGGAAAAAAAAATAAAAGAGAAGAGAAGAGAAATGGCCTCTCTTTCACCTCTGTATTCAATTGTGCACTTCCTCAAACAAATAAAAAGACACTTCTGCAGCTGAACAAGAGGCTATGCAGTTAGCCATGGGCCCCTGAAGTTGTTCAACCAAGAAGGAACATGATACTATATGATTTGTCTGTTCATTGCTCCTGGGGTGGGCCATTGCTCGAAAGTGAAGAATAATTGCTGTCAGTTTACTTCCAGATCACTGTAAGGGCCCTGGTATTCTTAGGCAACCTGTTATTAAACCGTTAACTTTCTGATGTCTACCTTGTTACTTTAAACACACATATCAGACTGACTTTAAATCTATGCACTGAAAACAGTAATAAATCTTTCCTAACACTAGGAACATAATTTGCTGAGAGCAATCAAAATAATGGGATATATGAACAGCCTTTAATTTATTTTTATTTTTATTTTTTAACTTTGTGAAGAGTGCATGTGTAAGTTGCTTTCACTGAAGTCATACCATACACCCTACAAAATGATCCTATCATGGAAGTGTCTCAGATCTGGGCGTGACTCCTTTTGAGGACAGAAATTAATATTTGGGTAAAGGGAATTTTTCTCGTTTCTTAAAAAAAACACCACATATATATATAAAAAAAAATATATATAAGCTAGGTGATTGAAAACACAGAGCAAATATCTTCCATATATACATTTTAAAATTTGATTTGGTGTCCAGTAGCACTTAAAGAGTTGGATAGAGTTTGGTGCACTTGTGATAGTACATGTAGCGTAGCTTATCATTACTGAATTTGCCTTCATTTCTTAGCATAATTTAGTCACAATCCTGTTAGTTAAGCACTGCTAAGGATGTTAATTGAGATTAGATTCTTTTCTACAAGCTATACTCAAGTTCAAGTAGGAATTAATTCAGCGAAGTCCTTTGTCCAAAGTTTTGAAGTTACTCTAGATAATTACAGTAATTTATTAAGAGGTTGTAATACAAAAATCTGTGAAAATATTTCTGCTTTTCTTACGCTTACACAAGCAGTAGTTAATTTGAGTTATATATTACTGCAAAGAAAAGTATTAATCTACCTTATCTGCCTTCCTGGTCTTACAATTGAACATTCACTAAATGTTTAAAACTTGACGTTGCAACTTCTGTCATCCTTCTTCTTCCTTTCTTGCATGCAAGAGAAGAAATCTAGGTACATTGTTCCTAATTTTCATGTGGATTCAAAGGTGTTCTAAGTAAGAAAAGGACCGATGATATGGCATGCATTCTGAAATTTTGCATGGAGTGAAAATACAAAGACAAAAATATTGATGCTTAGATTGAAAATGATAGGTTTCCTAATCCTTTGTGAGTTCTATAGATTAAACACAGCTCTGTGAAAGTTTTTGAGCTCAACCAGCCTGTTCTTAGTCATGAGCAGCTTCACTGGTGGAAGGTATTCACCAATTGCTCAGATTGTCATGGAAGAGAGGTAAACCCACAGAAAGAGAAAAACAGCTCACGGAAGATTTTAACAACAGAAGGCAAAAAGGCAGAAACAGTCATTCAAACTCTGAAGTCCTAAGGAACTGGCATAGAATGAAGCAGGAAAGCTACATGTTCATGCTGGCTCATGAATTACCTTTCATTATTCCCCAGATCAATGGTTTTTCTAGTCACAATGTGCTTGTTCAGAGCAGGGATTTGAACACAAACCCCTTACCTCATGCTTCATTTTTCCCCCTTCTGTTCTCCACCAAAAAGACTTCATAAGATCCCTGAGGATCCCAAAGGAGAGTGAAAAATACAGAAATATGTCTGAAGAGTTTTACTAGATGGAAACAGTGTTTCTTATGCAGCTCTACATTCAATTTTAGGCAGATGGCAATCTGAAATTGTTCATCTATGTGAAGGCTCCTATCTGAGACAGCTGGATTAGGTGTGTAGTTACTTTGAGCTTTTCTGGAGGCAATGAAAAAAGAAGTCACCAGAAGAACAGAATACATGCAAGTGCCAATACCTCTCCAGTGCTTACACTGATTGAACATAGGGAGGAGAACATGCAGGCAGGTTTGTACTTTCATTAAGGGATCCTGTGGTCCCCCTCTCAGGACAACTTAGCCCTCACTCTAGTTCTTCACTCACTCTAGAGAACTAGTGTCATCTACTATTTATCTAGTGGGAAAATAAGCACTTGGCTAGCCAAGTAAACACAATACATTTACGCTTTGCCAGCTGATGTCAAGATCTATTAAAAAATACAATAATTCAGGTAAATATTTTCAGATGGTTTTTATGTGTGCTCATTTATTCTATTACGCAGAGTTTTTCAGGCTGACTGTTTAAATTTAAATGCAATAAATGAATCTGAAAAGTCAAAAAGTACACATAACTGTTGCCAGGTCTGCAACTGATAAATAGAAACAGGAATTTTTATTTTTCAGACCATTTACCCTCCTGTGATAGATGCAAAATTACAAAAAATGATCTTTAATGGAATGGAAATGACATACTTTTAAAAATTCAAAATACAGTATAACAATATTACGCTACGGAGATTTTAAAGTTTATTTTATTGAACTGAATCACCGTGTTTCACTTTGGCTCCATTTAAGAATTGATTGTACCTGTACTACTTACTGCAGTGTCCAGTATTCCTCATGTTCTATTTTCTACCATGATTCTCCAGATATTTGTAGATACCTGGAACAAAACTTTGAGAAGGCAACTTAGCAGGTCACTGGAACATAAACAAAAGTAAGAACAACCCAGATTTAAATATTGCCATTTCAATTCAGATTGCCTCATCCCAAAATGTTTTGTGAGTTTTCCCTGATAAGAATCCCAAAAGTTTTGCAAAGACAGAATTTCCCCAGAAAAATTGCTGCCTGTGATGTACATAAATCTGAAGCCAGGGAGAGATCCAAAAAGAAAGTAAAGAGACTGGGATAGCATTATACCAACCTCTTAGTCACCTTATTTACAAAAGAAACAGACTGAGTGGTTGCTTTTGAGACTCATATTGTCCAGAGATTTATCCAGGGGTTCCTTTTTTTTTCAGTGATCAGAGTTTTGGAGCATTAGAGGCTTTAGGGTACTCTCATCAAAGCCTGTTGTTTGCAGGGGTCTCAAGTATTGACTGATGTTTTTACTGGCCAGGAAGGACAGAGGTCAGAGTCACAGTTGGAGGTTTAGCCTGATGACAATGCTTTTGTGATGGTGTGGGAATGGGCTAAGTAGCAAAAAGAGGACATTGTGTCTGTGACTATTCTCAACTTGAAAAAAAAATTGTCTTGTAAGGCTGTCTCAGATGTTTGTAAAAGAAGACAATAATTTGTTGTATTGCAAAAATGCACCTCATCAGAGAAGACTTGGATTCCTGCAAACACTTCTGGTGCAAAAATATTCTCCACAGTGTAACTTGGCTCCTCCTTATAGCTGTGACAACCCAAAGGAAAGATCACCTTGCTCCCATTTTCCCTCAGGGAGACATAGCAAAATAGTTGCTCATACCTAAAAATATTGAAAGACTATATGTAGACCCTCATTTTACATGTCTTTTATTCTTTTAGCAAAAACAGTCCGACTACACTAAGCAGCCTCCCAAAAACTGATAGTGTTTAAAACAAGAACTTCCTGCTCTCTACTGCCTTCCCATCAGAGAGAGCCCATCCTTTCCCACTGGGTCACCCAATGAACTTTCCTTGCTTGATCTTTGGTGAAAGGAGAGGAATAAAGAATTTCTCATAACAGGACACAGGTGATTCCTCCTTTCTTACACCAGACTACATCTGCACCATCATGTAAAATCACACACATTCATAGTATGTTCTGAATTGCTTTTCAACAGAAATGAAATAGCTTTCCCTCTCCTCTTCCCGTCATATCAACCACCAAAAAGAGCTAAGCAAAATTCTATAACCTGGGCACCTCCTCATGGGAGACGACCTTTCCTACGGCTCTTTGCAGCTCAAGTATCTCCTGCATTATCAACATGAAAGGATGTTTAAATCCCAGATGTTTAAGGACCAGAACCTGGAATATTTCTTTTGTTCCCTGTTCAACTGCAGATTTTCTGTGTGACATTAGAGAAATGGAGTCTTTCTTTGCTCCAGTTTCCGATCTATGAGAGGAGATAATTGTACTTGCTCCTTTCAGAGGCTCCTCTCAGATTGTGGGGCACTCAGGTACTGAAGCAACAGAAGGCACACGAACCCCTGACCCATGCATGTAGGGAGATAGATAGTTCCCCATTTTGTCCAGGTAGACCAGAGAATCTGGCTCTTCATCAACACAATAAGAACAGGAGGAAATAAAGCCAGCTGGTGCATGAGGTTCTCCAGTGATTCTGGAAATCAGCAAACAGCTACTTCACATATGCCAATTGAAGACAAACTTCAGAAACTCATTTTATGACCAGTCAGGGCAAGTTATCTGGTCAATAAGCCTTTGCATTCATGTTTATTTCTACTAGGAAGCCACAGATATTATACAGAATTAAATCAAAGGAAGCAGCATTCACCTCGTCAGAATTCTCTGCTTAACATATATTCAATCTCAGCGAGAAAAAAGTAATCATTATATTGCCTGCCAGGTACAAAGGCAGGAACGTTTGAATACAAAAAAGAACATTTGTTTTCAGTTAACGACTGTAACTATTTGCTGTTCATCACTCTTCTGCCTCTCATGGAAGTTTCAGGCATATGATGAAAGTCGAAATGACTCCAGAACCTTTAACAATCAGTCACATGTGGCAAGTGTGAACAATCAGAATGATCAATATTTCAACATGCCATGTGATGGTAATTGACACAGCAAGGAAAGCTCTTACCCATACTAAATAATTAAGAATAATCAATATATAGGCAGGAGTGATTCACTGCTGATTCACAGACAGGAAAAAAAGCCATATTTGTAGAATCATTTATTTACCATGACTAGTTCCGTCATATCAAACAGCTATGCTACAATAGCACTTTATAAATGAGCATTGATTTCTATCAAGCATTTAGTAAAAGTTTACAGCACAGTTAAGCTCCTGATATGTATTGGTTCAGAAACAAAGCCCAATGCCTGCTTTTCAGACTGCAGTCCCACATTCTGATCCTTCAGCTAGAACAATGGACTTAGGTATAGAAACAACATACCAAAGAGCAGCAGTTTTCAATGCGATATAAGAGACTGGTTTGACTATGCAGCCTGTATGCCTATCTTTAATTCTGGATTTATTACAAGCTCAGAGAAGATGAATAGCATATTTCACTAAATTTCAGGTTAAAATATATAACTGGCCATATATAATACAGCTGTTTGGCAGAATATATTCATTATAAAACACAAAGCTGTCTGTGGTTTCCTTACTTTCAGGTGTTCTGTTCTTCCTCCTTGCTGACCAGTTTGACATTTCTCTCAGCTTTCTCTAGATTAAACATCACATGTAATCTCACAAGCAGTGTTTGGTATCATCTAGGTAAACGATCCTTTATGTATCTTTTTCATAGATACATCACTGATTAAAGCATTTGTTGTAAGAGTAGTTCCTTTCCCTGTATTCAGCACAATCCATTTCCTAATCACTGTTGTCATTTATCTCTTCGTTTTACCTTGTCACCTACTTAATTCCACCAGAGGCATTTCTAACATCTCTGTCTAATAATCTCTGCTAACAATGCAGAACCCTATTAGCATAATAAGCATTTCCCATCTGCACAAATGAGACTCCTTCTCATCAGTCTGAAAACTAACTACTGTACATAAAAATAGCCAGGAATCAGTAGAATTAAAGAGTGAACAATTCTCCTGAAAATAAGCTTCTTCCTTCTCTCCTCCTGATGGTAACAACTTTCAGCTTTTTTTCTTTGTAATATTAAAGTATGCAAGTCCAGGATTGAGAACAAGGTCCCAGGCATCCATACTGTTTAATGTTAATATGATCCCTTACATCTCTTTGAGCTAGGACAAACTACCGACAGTGACCAAACTCATTTTAGGGGTTTAGCACAAACCACGGGCTCATTTCAGTGAGAAGTGTAAAGATCCATAGTGTTCCATGGCTGAACACAGTTTGGCTGTATGGACTATAAATACCTCTACTCCACACACCTGAGTAGGACCAACCCTATGGAATTGAAGGGAGACTTGCGAGGGAATATCCTTGGACTTTGGACCTAGCATTCCTTCTGCAGGTATACCTCCAAAGATGAGTAATGTTTGAATAAAATGAAGTGCCATATTTTTGTGCTTATCAACTTTAGAAGCTTTTCCATCAAAAGCAGAGGCATAGGTGTTGGCAGATCCTTATATTTGTGTCCTCTAAGTCAAATTAATTAATTCCTCACAGCCTCAGACTCAGGTGACTGGCATCAGCCATCACTGGTACCATCTCATCCAATATTTACGTGGACCTTGAATTTGGCGAAGTCCTTGATCATCACAGAATCATATAATGGCTTGGGTTAGAAGGAACCTTTAAAGATCATATAGTTCCAACCCCCTACCATGGGCAGAGACATCTTCCACTGGACCAGGTTGCTCAAAGCCCCATTCAACCTGCCCTTGAACACTTCCAGGGATAGGGCATTCACAACTTCTCTGGATAACCTGTTCAAGTGTCTCACCACCCTCAGAGTGAAGAATTTATTCCTTCTATCTAATCTAAATCTACTTTCATTCAGTTTAAAGCCGTTACCCCTTATCCTTCCTCTGGACTTGCTCCAACAGGGCCATGACCTTCTTATGTTATCTGCAGTTATTTCTCCAATCAGTAATGCAATGGATCACCTCATTCCCATTGTTTTTGGAGGACCTGGCTTGTTCAAGGAGATGCCTGGCAACCCCAAAACATGACCGAGTAAACCTACTCTTTTTTACCATAGACCTTTACAGTTTCAACAGCATCTCACAGAAATCAAAGGAAAGTGCTAGAAATTAAGTAACTAGAAACACAGACTGGCCCGTTATTAATGTCAATGAAGGCCAGTCTGCAAAACAAAGGCTTGTGTAACATAGTTTCAATTTTTTCAATGCAAGATGGCTTTTGCTCCTGAAAACTTTTGCTCAGATTAAGCACAAAACCAGGTTTCTAGCCATATCCAATAACTGCAAAAAATTTCAGAATGTCATTGGATTTGGTCAAACCACAGACTTATGCTTGCCTTCATGTAAGGGCACAGAAAACAGGTTACTTTTCTGCATAATGTATTCTACCACATTCATATTCACAAGCATACCACTTCTCTCTGCATTTCGAAGTATTCTGAGTCTTTCTTTGTTATCAGGTCTTTGACGAGAAGAATGCAAAGATGGGGCATTTTGAGTGTAAATGGCATAACATCCAGCAAAAAGAAAAGGTTTGGAGAAGGCGATTTTTCATCCTCTACTTTCTTGACCTGCTTCTCTCCACGTCTGCACAAACAGTAGTGAATGTCCCATTAGAGCTACTGGGAGACAAAGGCCAGGAATGAGGACTAAGGTTGAGGTCAAAACCAGGGCTACTTCACCCAACTTCCACTTTAGAAATCTTTCAAAAGTTAAATTTTAGGCCTTTAAGATGGGTCCCAGTTTTGGTTTCTAGACCTTCCTCTAGTCTGGAGTTGTTGTATAATATCTTTCAAGTGTTTTCTATGAGGTGATGTGTATTAGCTCTACTTATTTCATTTTACCTGTTGCCCATTACATTTCACCAGAAAAGCCCCCACCAAACCAGAACCAGCATTAATCTTCATAGAATAGTGCTATTTTCAGCACATACACTGTAGCATCCAGTTGCAGAGAATGGTGAGGATTTATCTTTTGTTCTTCTTTGGTGGTGGTGGTGATGGTCTCCATATATAAAAGACCTCCATAAATAAATAAGTCATTCTGAGGGAAAAGAAACTTTTGCCTCATGCTGCGCCCTACTTCACCCACACATAGATTTTTGTCACATATGTTTTTCTGGAACACCTATTACCTTTGTTAGTTTTGCCCAGACTAAGAAAGAATTGGGAACACAGAAGGACTTCACAAGTTACGAAAAGGAAATGCAAAAAAAAAAAAAAAAGATAGTAATACAAGGTCTTTGAGTAAGCTATGAGCATTTCAGTATGTATCATTAGAGTCTGTCCTTTGTGGCTGTATGCTTGCCTCCATTTAAGGGCAGAGACAGGAGACAATTTCTTTAAAATGCTGCAACTGTATTGGTAATTAAAAACATCACATAGTTTTTTAGTTGAGGACCTTGCAGAGGAACTGAGGTTCTGGCCTGTAGATTGTTGGAAAGGAATGGCAACAACCCTTCAGCATCACTGATACTGCAAAGGATCCATCTGCAGATCTACCTCTTTGCACTGGTTCCCTTCAGACCACCATTAGCCGGATATTGGAGAGTTTTGTGGCATCCTTCAGTGGATATTGGAACAAGCGAGGTCATTTTGAAGAGCTTTAAAAGATCTTATTGTGCTATTTTGATAGTTTCTGATGGAGTAGAATTTATTTTCTAATTATATTTATATATAAAAGCAGGAAACTTCAGAAAAGAAGTTTATTTGTTAAAAAAAAAGGCTTTGCCTATACTGGTAGACTAGGACTGGAAAATGTAGGCTGATGTGTTTACCTCTACTGTTTTTGTCTGCTCTCCAGTAAAGACCAGGCAGAGCTGAGAAAAGCATATGTGCAAGAGTCTATTGGCAGTCAGTGAGGGCACCCTGCTATGGAGCAGACCAAAGAAGAGGCCTTGGCCTGTTTTATTTGCTAGCATTGATGTTGTTAAAAGCCTGCAGATCCCTGACCACCTCTATAGTTATGCCTGAGGCATATGCCTGGTGCTTATGGTGCCCAAGGTGCAGGTGACAGAGACAACTTGGCTCTGCCAGCCCTTTGGGCTGCTCTCCACCCAGGATATCATGTCATTTAGCTCAGCAGACATTGCAATTCATCTCATCATGAGAAGTGTCACTACATAATATTTGCAGATTATTAAGGCACTAGAAACCATGATTGTTGATAAACTAGAGGTTTGTGTCATAAGCCATGTATTTTCAGACTGAAAGAACAAATTTTATCTAGAGAGACTCTTCAAACAGTAGGTGGAAAACACAAGGATTTAAATCAGGAGTTGGATAACACTAAGCAGCTTTCATCTGCTTTAATTAGAGATTATGTTTTTCTTAATCATAAAATTGAATTTATGGAAATCAATTTAAAAGTGTGATTATTTTTTTTTTCTTAATACTTGGTGGGAAAAAAGTTTTCCTTTATATATTGAGAATATTTTGAGGCTATAAAACCTAAAAGAAAATTTCTTCATTAGTATGTTGTGACCCACATCTCAGGTTGGAGACACATGATTAATCTTATTCCTAACAAAGAAATCCCATTAATTAACAAGGCTCAATTATTAGTACCAATAGTGGACAATTTATAGATCTGTTGTCATCAGATTTAAACATAATGTCAAAACCTGAAATTTTTCCACATTCACTTACCTACAACATATGATGAAATATATTTTTTCCTTAAAATATAAAAAAACCTCTACCACACAGGGTGTTGAAATTGTCAAACTTCATGTCCTTATCAGATTGCTTATAGGTGGATCAAAGTGATTCTTTATTTTAATTTATCTAAACTCTAAGATACTGAAGAAAATGTTTTGGTTTCTACAGGAACAGTATGTTGAAATATTTCCAGCTTTTAGAGGCATTGTCCTTATAGTGTGCCTGCTGTGTTTGCTCTCATGTACACAAACACACCGAGAATATATCTGTTAGACTTATATATGAGATTAATGAGAGTACTTGCAATGGTAAGGAAATATATTGTTTCTGTGTGTCTATGAAATTTTGTGTTGAATTCAGACAATTGTTTTATTTTTTTCACTTGTTTTGCTTTTCAAATACTCAGTTATTAGGATGCTGGGTCAAAGCCCTGTTTGATGTGATAACACTTACTAGTATGCAGACTGGCTGCAAGGGAGACAACTACTTGGGCAAATAAAGCCAATAAGATCTTTTCCTGGTTTTCATTTATAAAAATTGGTTAATATGCTTTTTCTTTTCTGACACCCTGATAGACACATATGATGAAATTATAAAAATATTCTATGACTCACTACAATTATTCTAAAGATGTACTTGTTCAATAGCTACTGATACTGAACATTGTCGCCACTTTTTTCCCCTTTCATTTCCTGTACTACCCACCTAATGGAACAACACTGAATGTTGCTAACGTGAAAACACTGGCTTTTACTACAGTAGAATATTCAGCTTTGTACCTTTCACATATAATAATGTACCTTACATACGTGTATCTATATCTTATATGTATACCCAATATTTGCATGTATGTATGTATAATTTTAGGTCATCTATTACCATATCGTATGCTATGGATTTAACTTTCCATGGGGTTTTACTTTGAAAAATAACCCATCTCAGGATTCTGAATTGCTATATACAATGAATAGATGTCTAAGTACTTCTAAAAATTATCTATAAACTAAACTGGGTGATATGACAAATTTTCTGTAGAAATGCAGGATTTAAGAAGTTGAGTGGTGCTTTGTATTTCAACATTATCTTCTCTATAGGTTGCTAATGCTTGTTTACATATCAGGGATATTTTTTTAGTTACACGTGCCTGAAAAAGGAGAATATTTTTATGGCTTTGCACAGTAGACCTCCACCCCCTCATCTACAGTCACTGAGATGGAATGTGGGGATACTGACTTCAGTGATATTTGGATCAGACCCTCAGACTGTAATTGGACACGCTGAGATCTCTGCTAAAAAAAGCTCCTTAAGGCAAATGATGCACTTCAGAGGACACGACCTAAATACGGCTTATAGGGCTTTTAGAAAAGCAGAAGTTTAGATAAGAGAGCTTCTAAGACACATGCCTTTCTTCTTCCTGAACAATGTGAACATTTAATTTTTCCTACACATCTCCTCCTCTTCTACTGCCTGTCAGATAAAAAAAGGCTCACAGATGGTTTTGTGGGGGAGATAAAAGACCCTCTTTTAACCTCTACCCCACCCCCCAAATAACTGCATATTCAATGTGAATTTATCAGAAGCCTTATGTGAGTTTCAAAACTTTTGCCAAGTCCACATTTTCTGTTTTACCAAAAATCTAATTTCAGATTTCCTTCTTTTAATTAACAGATCACAGATACTACTTTAATTAATTACGCTCTACCAAATTAAATCAGCTAGATGTGGGTGCTTGCTTTTCTGCTGAGCTCAGTTGGAATTACACTATCAGCACAAATGTTCACTGATGGAGAGGACTTGTCTGTTCTTATGACAAATGGGATCATTCTTTAGAGCATTGTGTTGAGTTTAGCTGACCAGATCTCTTCTAGGCTTACAGAAGAGCAAGAAAACTTCCCTAATAAATTCCATAGCTAAGTGTCTAATGCAGTTCTACCCAATCCAAACAACTTTTATCACTGATTTCAACTGGAAGTTGAAACTGATTTCAAGCTCCTCCACAACCATATTTGCCATTAAATGTTTGTATGTTGTCCTTTAAACAAACAGAACAGATTTCAAGTTCAAGACCCTGAAGATGTTCCCGCAAATTTCAGCAATATACAGTATCACAGCGTCACACTACATAAGGTACAGAGCGCTCATCCTTCCCTCAGGACTTTAATCCATGCATTTTTTTTGTATTACCACAGAGCTAGGCTGATGTGTTTAATTTAATACATAGTAAGACAGAAGTGACTTTTTTCATAACCTAATGAAAACATTACCATTTTTTCTTGTTCTGTGCTCATTTTCACTCCCAACTGTGTGTTTTAGAGTAAGGTGCAAAAATCAGAGATAAAGGCAATCCTGAACTAAGCAAAGATGTCAACAGTTGAAATAATTCTTGGCCCACAGAAAATTAAGATAAAAGCATGGCAGCACTTCAGTTCAGACAGAAGTTGTGCAGGTGAGAACAAGAACAGAACCATAGCATAATAAAAGCAGTTTAGGTTGGAAGGGACTTCTTGAGGTCCAACCTATGGCTCACAGCAGAGCCAGACAGACCAAATAGACCCGGGCCTTGTTTAGCCTAGTTTTGAATCTCCAAGGAAAGAAATTTAACAGCTTTTCCATGGAAAATGGAAACAGCCTATCTAGGACCATATGGTTATTCATAGAACCACAGTAGAAGGACATCATGGCATCACAGTCTTTTATGACATTTGATATTTTATCCTAAAGGTTACAAGTTCTGTGGCATGCTGAGTGTGCCCAATAGATGTTTTGTTAAGTCATCTGGACTATACATCTATTGACTGCACTTATGGCAAAGGGACCTGATTATCCAGATGGTCTCCTTCAGGTCTCTGTTCCTAGCTGAATCTGTAAATATTAACTGCACAAGTAAACCACTACTTGCATGAATGACAGCTTGTTTTTCATAGTCTACAACAGCATATTTTTGCATGTGAAATTACCTGCTTGTGACAGCATAGGCATGTTTTGCATGCATATTTTATGAAAGTTGCCTTTGAAAGATGGTCTTTGGATAACCTATACAGTCCTCCTGGAAATCCATATAAATGACTTCTGTTCCAAGGGTAAATATATGCAAATGAAATAAAGAGGTTCCACCCTTCCTACAAAATTTCAGCTTCACACATGTCAATCCAAAAGATGAATTTTGTGTATCTGCTCATTAGAGGAACCACACAAAAAAATGAAAGGAATGGTACTCCTGTCAGTCTGTTCTCCATGTAGGTATATGTCATGGTTTTAGCTGGGACAGAATCATAGGCCTGACACAGTCTGCAAGCCATTGGCAGTTTGGAGTCAGCCAGTGCAGCTGACTTGAGCTGTCTCACAGGTATATCCCACACCATAAACATCAGGCTCATTACAAAGGGGGAAGTTTGCTGAGGACGGGGCTCCTTCTGCTCCTTCTCCCCATCACTGGATGGGCTTGCTCATCATTCTCTCCTGTGGAATGCTTTCCAATTTATTGTGATCACTGTACATTCACTGGGCTGACTATAAGTTTGTATACTTTATTTTGGCATTAGTATTAGTACTAGTTTTGCTGTTTCATTAAATCTGTTTTCATTTCAGCCCATAAGTCTCCTCTCCTTTTCCTCATCCCCCTTCCCAGCTGGGTGATAGAGCAACAGCTATAGCTTAGCCCTGGATATAAGCTAAATGCAAACAGTATGCAAGAGACAGAACGGAAAAGATCATCAAGTCCTTCACCAGCAATTAAGTGTTGAGAGGATTAGGCCACACCTCATTTGCAGATTAGCTTCCATCCACAGTTCCATTCTCTACTATAAATTATTTAGACTGTGAACAAATTGAGAAACAGTGTAAAAGAAGAATGTGCAAGAAATTAGGGAAGATAAGTTAAGGGGAACTTACAGAGTAACCACAGTATTTAGCAAGACATGCCCTAGGCTGCTTAACCTGATCCCCAGGCCCCCATTTCAACAAGACTTTGCAAGTGCTGCTGACTGCTTTGTATTACTGTGGACCATGTTGATAGTAAATGGGAACGGATGGGAGATACTACCAAGTGATGGAGGAACTCAGTAGCAAGAGGAAAACAATAAAAGGAAACATTGTTTCTTACATTCCTTAGCCCCACACTGACATACGTCATAGTTTCTGAATCTTGTATAAAATTTATGTCAGGTTTTCAAAGAACTCTCTCAGAATTTACCTGTCAAGTGAATAAGGAAAGTATGGTATGGCCAGGAACGTCCATAAAGTCTATTGCATTGCAGCCATGCACTGTCTGACGAGGGTCATAGTCATACAGAAAAAAGCTGGGTTTGATTTCTTCATGAACAAGTAGGTGGCCAAGAACAAGTCACCCAGGCCTTCTACTCCCCAGTTCTGCACCTGCAAGATAATAATACCTCACTGAGAGCTGTATAGAAAAAAATGTTGACTGCAATGAAAGCTCTCTTTTAATTTTTTTTTTACAAGGAATAAAAGCAAGGTATGGTAGAAAAAATGTCCTTGACCCCAAGCAAATGTTGAAAGAACAGGAAAACTATGAATAATACTTCTCCTCATCTTTCTACCACCACACTGAACATACCTTTCATACTCTTAACAACTTTGTGGTGACAGGCAAGCCTTGCCTTTGCCTGTCCAGGGAGCAGATTCTTAGTGCCAGCTCCTCGGTGACCTCCATGAGAGGCCCTGCTATTTGCTACCTCTCTTAGTAGAAGAGAAAGGGAAAATGGAGTGCAAGGGTAAGACTCCAACAAACCTTTGCTTTCATGTCCAAAGCAATTCCCCACATGTTTCAACTGCAGAAAAGTGCTTCCTACAATCTAAGACACAGGAGCAGGTGCTCTCATCTCATAGATAGCAACCTGCACTTGCACAAGCAGATGAACTGTGAGCAGTCCCACTGACTCCTGTGAGATAGTACAGATGGCTGAGATTTCCAGAAACCTTCTACCCTGTTTGCATGATGTGGGATCCTATATTACTATGCTGACCAAACTGTTTATTAGCATCCTGCTAATGGTTGTACTCCAGAAGCCTTGACTTTGCCTCCTTCATGGCCCAATCCAACACCCAACAAAGTAAATTAAATAAATCTCTTTAGACAGGAATGCTAACAGTGCTAAAGGTACAGAGAAGACAAAGAAAGGCTGTCTCCCACCACTCCATAACCCTCCTGTGACAATGCTATGTTAAACTTCACATGCTTTGCCATTTCTGTCGTTCCAGGTACTAAGTGCAGTTCCATTTCTATAAATCAAGCTATGAAGTTGTCGCGGTCAGAGCACAGACGTCCAACCCACCTCCTAAGTACATTCATCATCTCATAAGTTCTGCCCAAGTGGCATTTGTTCAGATACTTTACAAATGTTCGTGGCATACTTCCTCAGGAACTATGAGATCAAGCTTCATATTCAGCATAGGAAATATTTCATAGAGTACATAAATGTTTAAAACATTATTCTGCTCTGCTACAGCTCCTTTCAATGCAGTTTTAACCTCAGATGAATGTGTGAGTACAACAAAGCAACAGGTAAATCCTGCACTGATATTCTAAGGATTTATAAGAAAAACTCTGGGGAAAAAACCTGTGTAGTTTGGAAGGAAATTGTTAATGATGAAAAAAAAAAAAAGCAGCAGAATCAAGCCCTACATCACTGTGACAGTTTTTCTAACTATATAAATGTCCAGAAAGATATTTAGCTTTCTCTCCGTGTTATAACAGGCTAGGCTAGTCTTTTGATTCCTAATCTCTGAAATACTTGTTCCTTATTACTTTCTGATCCCTAGTCATTATTAAGGTATGAAATAAATCTGAATTATGAAAAGTTCTAGAGACTTAAAAATAATCAGTATTCTTTAATGAGGGCTGAATCTCTTTCTTCAATTGTTTCCAAAATTAACAAGAAGCCTCTAAACAAAGCTATCTTGATTTCTGTTTTTTAAAAAATAAGAAAAAGAGAGATGTAAAAAGACCTCATTTAGTCCATGCTCTTTTTTCAAGGATTTTTGACATATTTATTATTCTAATAGAAATGCCAGTATACTTTTCAAAAATCTTTTGTTTCTGACAAGAGAGTTGCAGTATCTCTCACTGATACATTTACTGTCTTAAATTATCATCTGCAATTTGAAACACTTAGGATTTAGTTTGTAACATCATGATATTTTCTGAAGGAATTGTGTAATGTGAATACATACTTATGCAAATCCAGCAAAGGACAATAAAATGATGAAAGGACTGAACCATCTAAGTATGTCTATCCAGCCTGGAGAACAAAAGGCTCATGGGAATCTTATCAATATGATAAGTGAAAGGCAAAGAAGGAAATTGCCCAAACTGAAAGGCAAGAAATTCCATTTCAACATATGAAAAAAATTCTTTATCTGCAGCGATGCTCTCCAAACACTGGAACGGGTTGACTAGTGAGACGTGACATCTCCATCCTGGAGATACTCAAAACTCAGTTAGGCATAGCCCTGAGCAACCTGCCCTAGTTGATCTTGGATTGAGCAGAGGTGCTATACTCAACACTCTCCAGAGGTCATTTCCAACCTTCTGTGATTGTGTGAAAATTTGGAGTCTGTAGATTGAAAGGCCAAAGGTATTTCAGTCACATTAATTCTTTACATCAATAAGGCTGACAAGATAGAAACTTGACTGCTGTGGAAATCACACAACAGCTGAGGTTAGAAGGGACCTCTAGAGATCATTTGGTCAAACCCCCCTGCTCAAGCAGAACCACCTAGACAGGTTACCCAGGACCATGTCCAGACAACTTTTTAATATCTCTATGGGGGGAGACTCTACAACCTCTCTCGCCAACCTGTACTAGTGCTCAGTCACTCTCACAGTAACAAAGTGTTTATTGATATTCAGAATGAACCTCCTGTGTTTCAGTTTGTGCTGACTGAGTAGGATCCATGGTTGGACGCGATGATCCCAAGGGTCTTTTCCAACCTGAATGATTCTATGATTCTATGACTGCCTCTTGTTCTGTCACTGGGCACCACTGAAAAGAGCCTGGCTCTGTCCCCTCTGCGCCCTCCCTTCAAGTATTTCCGTACATTGATGAAATCCCCCTGAGCCTTCTTTTCTCCAGGCTGGACAGTCCCAGCTCTCTCAGCTTTTCTGCACAGAAGAGGTCTCCAGTCCCTTCATCATCTTTGTGGCACTTCATCAGACTCTCTCCAGTATGTCCATGTGTCCCTTGTACTGTGGAGCCCAGATTTGGATGCAGTACTCCAGGTGGGGCCTCACCAGCACTGAATAAAGGGGAAAGATCATTCACCTCCCTCGACTTGCTGGCAACACTACTCCTAATGCAACATGGAACACCAAAGCTGGCATGAAACTGCAAAAAGTTTGCTCAATTCTAGTTCATGTTCAACTTGGTGTCAATCAGGACCCACAGGTCCTTTTCTGCTATGCTGAAATAAACCCCACATACTGGTTCATGGCATTTCCCCTCCCCAGTTGCAGGACCTTCCACTTCTTGTTGAACTTCATGAGGCTCCTTTCAGCCCATTACTCTAGGTGATTTTTTCAGCCAGAGATACCTCCAAAAACAACTAAAGAGATTGTGATTCATTAGGATTAAAACTAAATAAGCCCTCCATTTATATAAAAATGTTTTATGTTTGGGAAATATAAAGTTTTATATAGAAAAAAATATAGGTAAAAAAGTAAATGGAGGAAAGAGAGCCAATCTTTCTTTTTCAGACACAGCCAAATAAAATTAGGAAACATTTACTAAATCTAAAATGCATCAGCTTCTTAATGATATTACAGATGTCACTAAATGAATTTATGTTAATACAAAGCAGAAATTGTAAGTAAATATTAAGGCCATATCAGATAAGAATTCGCATCCACTCAACTATGGGCAAGAAAAAAAAAGCAGTTATCGACAACTATGAAGTTTGACTTCCGAGGTTCCTCTTCTATATAGATTATGTACTTGTATTAGATAAGCTTCTTCTTTGCTTAAACTTCTTTCTTTGTCCTCTTTCAGATTGCCTATTTTTATGAGCCTTGCATGAATACAATGTCCTGGAAACCTCTATTTCTCAGTCAAATATGATCTAAAAGTAATATGTTCAAATGTTAGTGTGTCACACTTAAAACACATTAATAAGCACAAAATAATGAACCAAAGCTTCTCAGAATGCCGTCTCCTTAAATCTACACACCAGAGCAATGGTGTGCATTTGATTTTCCCAGAAAGTACTACAGAAGAAAACACTCTTGCCTTACTAATTCAAGCCGACACTACAAAAACGAGTTCTCTCTGTAATCTGTTGCAGCTATGATATAAGCCATGTAACACTAAACATGCTTAAGATGTAAGTAGCTGTGTTTCATAGCACTACAGATAACTTAGGGAAATCCATCATATTGATTTAATCATGCTAATAAAGCATCTGGGAAATGCTGACATAAATATAATCCTTATTCAGGACTAAGGTTTACTTAGAATGGTTGAAGGTAGAGTTTTCCCTGATCACTGATTTTTAGGAAAAGCAAAAACATCCATTCCCCTACTGCTCAGCGAGAATACAAATGAGCTGACCTACAAGGCAAGAAAGATATGCGTGTTTACCCAGACTTCTGCCTGTAAAGGTATTAGATGAAAGATGTCTTATATTTAAACAATTGCATGCTGCAGGACTTCCAGCTTATGCTATTTGTTAGTAGCAATTAATACTAGGATCATCTGCTTCCTGACAGTCTCTGGCAGTTTGTTAGGAATTTTTGGTATTAGTATATATTTTAAAGGTTGAAAAGTCATGCAATACGTGCACACTTGATAAATGTGTGGATATATATTTTAGAAGGAGTGCAAAGTCCTACCAAAGACAGTACAAAAAAGCAGAACAAAGGAAACAGCGTCTTTTACCGTCTTCTCTATTTTTGCCTTCTTTATTCATTCCTACTTTTTTCAGGTTTTCCAGGCCTGGTTCATAATTTGCCAGAAATCACTGGTTTATATACTTATAGAGACTTTAGAAAGGATAAAGATTTGGACTCCAGAAAGACAAATCACAGACAATTATTCAGAAGGAACTATTACATGGTTATAAATATATGTCTAGAACATAACCAGCTAGAAAAAAAATAAACTTATTTAATTAAAAAGCATTTCTATGCTTAAATGTTTTATTCAATTTGTGTATGTTACTTGATTATTGTACTGAAATTGCATTTCGGATGTTTCTTTAAATCTGGACAACAATTGTGTGCCATTACTGATAACAATTTTAAAAAGAATAATTATTTAGTGAAAGGAAAACAGATGCTTTCCCTTTAAGTTTATATGCCTCCTTGTGATATGGCTTTGGTAGAAAAAAATAATCAGACCAAGTGCAAAGAAACAAGACAGCAAACAGGCCTAAGATTTCTTGTCATGTGTATGGTTGAGGGAACTCACAAGGTAGGTAAGACTCTGCTTTGGTTTTATAGCAATGGGATTTGCAAGTTGCAAGTCTGTTTAATAGAGAAAGCTAAAAGCACCCCTGTATAGATTTAAATGGCAGTCTCATCTGTTCTACAGAAACACACCTTTCTTACTACTGTGATTTTGATCACCTGCTGTTCTCCAATTAAACTATGAACAAGCAAAAAGAATACAATATATTTGCATGTGAAATGCTGCATAGTAACAAACAGAGCTTTCTTAAGAAAAGATCAATTTGGGAAGAACAATGCGTGTCTGTAGTGTACAGCAAAGATTGCTTTATTCTTCTGTATCGAGAAAACAAAGTGCTGGGAGCTCTATTTTCTTAATGAAAGAATTCTAGGATGATTTGCCACCCACCTGGGACTCTGAGTGGCACAGCAAGTAGAAGGCAGAGAAATACTGCATGTGCTAGAAGCAGCTTAAAGAACTGTTGATGGAAATGACTAGTCCAGATTTTAGAGAATATGGGTTACATTTCTTGGCTTTATTGCCTATTTAGTGTGGAATGAGAAATGGTATTTCATGTCTGTGTCTCAGTTCTACCTGTTAAATAAAGAGTTTCTTTGTTTTGCAAGCCACTTTGGTCTAAAAGTTCAGGAAGGTGTTAATTACTGATCTATTTCAGTGGTTTACAGACAAGTCACTCTGTTCTTAGTACATGCCTGCTTTGTTTCACAAGTTTTAACATTTTACATCCACAGAACTCACAAAGGCAAAAAGAGGGGCATGAAAATAGAATGTTTTGGGTTGGAAAGGACCTTTAAAGGTCACCTAGTCCAATCACCTGCAGCGGGTGGGGATATCTCTAACTAGGTCAGGTTGTTCAGAGCCCCATCCAATCTGACTTTGAATGTTCCCAGGGATGGGGCATCTACCACTTCTCAGGGCAAACAGTTCCAGTGTTTCACCACCATCATTGTAAAAAATTTTTTCCTAGTATATACCCTATCCTATATTCCTAGACTATATCTAGTCTAAGTCTAACCTCTTTTACTTTAAAACCATTACCCCTTGTCCTGTTGTTACAGGAGAGGGAACTAAGCAGCAAAGAAGTGGGGTGCCTGCCAGCAGGCACCAGTCAAAAGCCGTCATAGCCGTCAGCCAGTCAAAAATGGCAGCTGTATGTCCTGGTATCCAATAAATGTCTTGATCCATTAGATCATATCTCTGTCATGTAATAATAACACAGCTCTAACACAAGTTAATGCACAAAGAAGGATTCAGTCTCATATCAGTCTTGCTTTCTTTTGCATAACATAATTATATGGGCTTTCAGTGCTGCAGTTCACACACAAAAAAAACTCAAAAAGCCAGGATATTTGCAAAAGGAGTTAGAGCAGCACAGGAAAGCAGCAATTCATTTAAGTTTCCAAAAAGCTGTGAGGCAAAAGGAAGCTGTCAGAGCACCATGTGGGCTGGGGGCTGCCCTTGGGTGGCTGTGAGGGCAGGACCTGGCAGCCAGGGTCCACCCCACCACACCAGCCAGGAGCAGGGCAGCTGAGGGGCACAGAGGCAACTCCAGCCCCAGCCATCAGGCACCTCCCTGGGGACACTGACAGGCCAACCCTGGGCCAGGACATGGGCCTGGCTCAGTGGGACCCATGGCCTGGTAGGGCAGGGCTGTGAGAAGCTGGAGACTAGCCATGCATGTCTGGGGCAGGGGCTGATGGCCCCAGGGGTTTGACATGGAGTCCTGGGTCATGAGACCAGGGGGGAAGCCCAAGGGGACTGGTCAGGGACAGTCAGGGCTGGAGCTGCCCTCGGGGCCAGGCAGAAGTGTGGGTGTTTGGTGGATTGCTGTGTGCCCTGCACTGGAAGAAAGCTGTTTGAAACACTCAGGTGGGTTTTTCCATATCAGCCCCATTTATTAGATGCAACCTATTAGTCTCATTTGTATTTTAAACCACTCAACATGTAACATTTCCGGGTGCAAACTGCTGTTATGTTTGTTGTCCATGAGTGAGATAACACAGGTCTCTGCTACCTTTTCCCATAGGCTTGTGAAATTTTAGTATGATCTTAAACTTGTCTCTCCAAAGATTAGAAAGGGAGGTAAAAATATATAATCCTTTCAAGCATCCTTTGAAATAATACAGCCTACAAAATCACTAATTTTTCAGGCTCAAGGTATTTCCTTTGCTAGTTGGTCTGCAAATTCAGCACTGCATTCAGAGGTTTCATACCAGCACCACTGCAATGACTACTGTTGAATCATAATGTTGAAGCAGAGGTAAAGTTAGAAAATTCAGCCTTGAGAAATGATTCAGTAATGACCACTGATGTCTTGGGCCAGGGTGAAAAGAAGGAACCCTACATGGATGCCAGTGCTTATTGGTTTTTTTTCCAAAAATCCCAGTGCACAGGGTGTAGAGTTTTCTCTCTTATTAAAACTAGTGTGGACACAAGGTCTGATTGTCAGTGGTAGAGGCAGGAGCTGAGAGAACATTCTCCCCAGCTGAGTCACACAAATACAGTAATGAGTGGAAAAATATTTCACTAGGTTTAAGATCATGAAATACACCCAACTTCACCTGAGTAAAATGAATGCAGTTGTCAGGTAAGTGCTGCAAACACCATGAATTTTTCAATGGAACAAAACCAGAAATGTAGATTCAGACAGGGATGGTCTGCAGTGTATTTGTGGTAGATGTCAGTTTTTCATCTCTGGTATGCAGTTTAAACCACATTTCACTGTAAAATGTCACTTTCCTGGCTGCTCTGGGAATCCAGCAACATTATGAAGGTAGTAAATAAGAACCAAGAGAGAATCCAGCATAGGTACTATATCAGCTTAAGTACAAGGTGGTATGGTTTGAACTACCTGAAATGTGGCTTTCCTACGTAAGGCTACAAAATTCTTTGCATCTGTAATACTTTTTGTGATCTGAAAATGAAGAAGACTGAATAAGTATCTGAAATTTCTGTGGAAATGAAATGCCAAATATGTGATTCACAGTTGACTAAATCACTTTTAAGAAGTAATTTGGATGTAAAAATTGAATTTTCCTATTAAAAATTGCCAATTGCGCTTCCAGAATTATATTTGTCAGAATTGGCACATCACATTAAGATGTTTGACTTATGAAAAGTCTGTAATATATTGATGGGCAATAGTCTACTGGAGAATTTTTAACCAGATGTAACTGAAACTATTGCTTCAGAACAAAATGTTGTCCATGATTAGAAACATAATGACATTACTGCACTCTCCAAAAGCCCTAGTTTCTAATAAAACTCTTCTGAAATCAATGGCAAAATTCTCATTGACTTCAGTGGATGAGGCTGTAAATCACTAGATTACTTAAAAATATATATTTTCTTAGTTCTTGAGTGTTTTAAGTGTCTCGTTACAAAAAGATGCTTTGCTGGAATCTGGTTAGCAGTTACACAGGCTTCTTTCTTTTTTCAATAATCAGTCAGCTAAGAGAATCCTATAGCACACAATCATAAAATAAAATGGTTTTAACTGGTTACATTTCCAGGCCAAAGTGTATTTCTTCTTTTTCAAGGTTCAGACTAATTGTTTGAGGAAAACAGTTATGTACTTCTTCAAAGAAAAAAAAAATAGTTCATAGAATATATCTACAGGAAACATTCAGGACTGTTACTGTTGCTATTCTGTAAATATATGGAGTTTATTTTTAGATGAATGAGGAAGTAGTGAGTGAAGATTCTTCCAAGAATTACAGATACCCTATTCAAAGATTTAAGTAAAATAAATTAATAAATAGGTAGCACACAGTACACTAAATATTAACCTAAATGATGCCTCCATACTGGTGCATAGTTAAGCCCTCTGTAAAAATACATATTAGCAGGCAACTTAGCAACTCCATCTTTAAGAGGCCTTCATCAGTCATGTCATTCCATACAAACTGCAAACTTGTTATTTGCAAGCATAACTTAGAGCCATAACCTGAATTACATGTATAGTTTTCATCTTTGGAGAACGGCTATATAGTATGTCCTCTCTCTGTGGAAAAATCTAGTAGTTCAACTGCACAGCCAAGCCACAGAGACTTCCAGGAGCAACCAAGAACTTCCTGTATGAGAAGTTATGCCACATACAGACCTACAGACCTTTCTGTTGCCATTGCTAAGTCCAGCTATGACAGTCCTCATCATACAGTCTGCCTTTAAATAAGAGGGGTTTTGTTTGTTTGGGTTTTGTTTTTGTATTTGCCATTGCCATCAGTCTCCATGCCATTGACCTGGTTCCCACAGTGCCTCTTAGTCTCTTAGCACCAGGCCAAGGCCCATTTTTGGGGGGGAAACAAGATCATATCTCCTCTTCAACCTTCTCATCCCTGCTCCACAGTTCCAGTGATGTGGTGTATCAAGCCCTCTCAGCCTGAGCTGTGGGTTCAAATTCCCAGAGGCTAAAGCTACCTTAGACCCCTGTTCTCCCACCTGTGTCTTGGCCACTGGTAAAAATTGGACAGTACCACACCACTTTGCTGGGTGGAGTGATTTGTATAACACAGGGGAATGTTGCCCCAAACTCTTAATTCTCTACATCCTTTGATACTTCTGCTAACTTTAAGCTTTTCCTGCCAGAGAAACAGTTTTGGTTTTCAAAAGCCAATGGAGAGGGTACACTTCTAATTACAGGACTGTTTGGTTGGTACATATTTTAGTCTTCCTTAAAAATAAATAAATAAATAGATAACTAGCATAATGGCTAATCTGCTAAAGCAGTACTTTGGCTGGCTAAGTTTTCAGGAAGTTTATCTGTAGGTGTCCACATCAAACAACATCAAACAGCACCTCTCTTCTCTTTACTCTTTATTCAGAGATCCATCCACTCACTGTAACTTCTTTCCATGCACACAAGCACTTTGCATGCCCAATGCTTTTACTGACATGAATGAACCATGTTCTGACACCTGCACGTTGCCAAGACATAATTATTTTTTGTAATTAAACTTGGACTGTTTTAGAGGGGTGGGGTGGGAGGGGGTGGGGGAAGCAGGGAAGGACAGCTTGACTTTCATTCCAGGTTTCTTTTGGACTAAAAGTAAAAATTCTCATTGAAGATTTGAAGAAGGAGGAATGATTTTACCTCTCAAGCTGTTTGTTCCCATCCATGTTTTTTCTAGCTGTGACATGATTATTGCACATAACTTTAACATAAATACAGCACAAAAAGTAATACCAAACACTAAGCTATGTTAATATAAGAAGATGCAGATGGTCATTTCTGTTCAGACTGCAGGTCCATCTAGCACAGTAATTTGTCACCATTAGCAGCCAATAGACCCTGAGAAAGAAATGAAAAGGGTAAATGTGGGCTGATGGATTCTCAGCTGCGTTTTCCACCTTCCAGTAGCAAGACATTCAAAGACTTCAAGTAGGAGTTGACATCTTTGTATTCAGCTGTTCTGATGAGTATTTCTCTGTTCAGGTTTAGGATTAGTCCATTAGACCTACAACAGACGCTCTCTATTAACCCCTCTTTCCCCTGGATAAGGGGAATAAAAAGGGGATAAAAGAGAGAGACTCACTGTTGGGCCCCCTCCTAAATGGGAGAGGAAGGGAATGAGAGAGAGACTTCTAGATTAAAAAAGAAAACTACAACAGCTTTAATGAAGACAATAATAATAAAATGGAATATATACAGATATATACAGAACCAGTATTGAATCCAACCTCCGTCTGATGGCAACTACATCACTGTCACCACTGACGTTGTGGAGCAGCCACTGGGAAAGTCCCAGACTGGGCTCAGTGGCAGACAGATACTGGGTTCAGGAGCTGGGTTCACAGAATTGCAGAATGGTAGGGGTTGGAAGGGACTTCTAGAGATCACCTAGTCCAACCCCCCTGCCAAAGTAGGTTCATCTAGGGAAGATCACACAGGAACACATCCAGATGGGTCTTGAAAGCCTCCAGAAAAGGAGACTCCACAACCTCCCTGGACAGCCTGTTCTAGTGCTCTGTCACCCTAACAGTAAAGTTTCTCCTCGTGTTGAAGTGGAACTTCCTGTGTTCCAGTTAGTGCCTATTTCCCCTTGTCCTGTCACTGGGTACCACTGAAAGGAGACTGATTGCTCCATCTTCCTGACAGCCACCCTTCAGATATTTATAAACATTGATCAGATCCCCTCTCACCCTTCTCTTCTCAAGGCTAAACAGCCCCAGGGATCTCAGTCTTTCCTAATTTGAAAGATATTCCAGTCCCTTAATCAGTCTTGTAGCCTTCTATTGGACTCTCTCCAGTAGTTGCTTGTCACCCCTGAACTGGGGAGCCCAGAACTGGACCAGATGTGGCCTTACCAGGGCAGAATAGAGCAGGAGGAGAACCTCCTTCAACTTGCTGGTCACACTCTTTTTAATGTGGCAAGGGATACCATTGGCCTTCTTGACCATAAGGGCACATTGCTGTCTCATGGTGAACTTGTTGTCCACCAGGACTCCCAGGTCCTTCTCCAGTGAGCTGCTTTCCAGTAGGTCAATCCCTAACCTGGAATATTTTTACTAGAAAGGAAGGTCTCAAGTCAGTACTGGCACTTTTAAAATGTTTGCCTCCTTCACCTCACAGAATAAGATTTACTTGTATTTGTGGCTCCCAGACATTTTTTTTTGGCATTTCCAATGATTTCCTCCTTATTGCTGAGACACAATGTTTTTATACTTTTCAGGAAATTATGGAACTGAAGAGCTCTCACAGGCAGCCATTTGCATTTATTCAGGGGAGAAGGTTACAGGGGGCTGCAGAAGGAAAAGGGGGGATTCACAAAACATATTAAGCATAGGTAAAACTATCTTTACTTTTTATTAAAAAATAGATATTGTGTATTTTTAGAGCATCCAATAATTTTATGGCACTTGGTCCTATGCACAATGGTCCCAAAAATACAGTTGGCTGTTATGGTAGCATAATACAGTACTGTAAAGGAAGATAATGGACACACGATAATTACCAACACAATTCCACTCACAGCAAGGCCAGTGTTCTCTCCCTCTGCTAACAAGCAGCCCCTCATCCTCCTTTCAGACAGTACAACTCTTTACTGCAGGCTTCTAGACAGGAGGGACCACCCATAAAGGATTCATCAGGAAGTTTGCCAAAGTGTGGTAATGGGAGGTAAAAACCTAATTGCCTCACAGGTGAATGCCTCCAGTATGGAGGCATCTAAGCTGCAATGTCTTTAAAAGAACTCAGTCAGGTTTTTTAATGCCATTATGTTCCAAATTTTAAGTGCAGACACTTAAGGAAAAGAATTCCCCAGTTCAGGTCTATCTAGTAGCTCTTTATGTTTGAATGACTGACACCTGTTAACTTAATTAGGTAATTAGTTTACTTTAAATTATTAAGGGAAAGATCTGAAATGATAAAAGCTGTAACAGAGCTAGAGGGCTTTTTTTTTTTTCTCTTTCTTTTCTGGTTTAGCTGAAAAGATAAAGAGCAAATGCGCAGAAACATATGGTTCTAACCTTCTTGAAGATAGGCCTATGGGGGATTTTTCCAGGTTTGTGAAGTCAGCTCCAGAGCAGTGTTATCCATTTTCAAACATTTTCCTTCCCTGCTTAGCATTTTGAGTTTTCACAGACTTCCTAATCTCCCTCGTTTTGATAAGAATCAGTCATTGATTTATTGAAGTATTTTAAGATAAGATCATTCCACTGGTATTTTCAGATTGGCCAAAACTGGGACAATACTGCGGTTCTTATAAGAAGAAGACCTATACTCATGAGATTTCCTAGCTGATTTTCATAACAAAGAAGCTACTGAAAAACTTTTTTGTGTTGCCTGAACCAAACCTTTTGAGATCCATCCTCTAGCAGAAGCCTTTTGCTTTTAACAAGTTCCCACTGATCTGTATAGTAAAGACAGTCTCTGTGCATTAAGAGCAGCTTGCAATACAATAGGTTTTGAGAGTCAGTAGCTTCCCAAGCTTTGAAGCACCTGGCATAATAATGGCTGTGCTGATGGATGACCTGATGTGTTACACACAGTATAGCTCATCAGCATTATACTGAGGGATTCTTTCCAGTACCTAAAGGAGATTTTGAAAGGAAGACCTATTCCAACTTCAAGAGAAAAACAATAGGGCTGCAGAGCTGTGGGAGAGTGATGTATTGCTGCACTATAGCTTCTGCTTCTACGTATAGCTGTCAGAGCTTGAATGTTCCCTCTCCTCAAGTAAGCATTTTCAAAGGTTAATGAGTTGGAAGGCAAGAAGACTGGTATTATACTAGGTAGCCTTAGAAGCATGATTAAGTTGAGCAGAATAGTAACAGTTAGGTGAGTTGCTGTGTTGCAATCAACATTATATGTAAGATAAAGCAAACATATGCTATAGAGGATACGTCAACAGCACTTTCACGTTGGAGAATTAAGAATACAAACCACAGAATTCCTTATGAAACATGACCAGCAGTAGCATAATGTAGAAGAGCACTGATGTTATTACAGTTATGTTTCTCAGTAAGCTATATTTATGGTGTAAATTGGAAAAAAATTCAGATAACATTTCTGAGGACTCTGATACCAATTCATATTGGGCACCTTGAGAAAAAGCAAGTACAGAAACCCTTCCAGGTGGAAGGTGTGATATCCACTAGCTGCAGCAGAGATTCCAGGTATCACAGGGCACTTTTCTACACCATCAGAGCCTAGCTGACTTGACACTGATCCGGTAATAACAAAAGAAACCTTAGGGCTGCCTCATTCCCAGGTGTTAAGCATTGTCAAAGGTGGGTTATACTACTTTGGACATTAACTACACCTACAAATCATAGGTAAAGCTGAAAGCGCAGACAGAGTGTATCTGTCTGCATTCATCAATATAAACACATAAATGTTTGTGCATCACTTTCATTACTGACTTTTTGTGGCACTATCTTAAATTAACTGAATTGCAAAGTGTCGTTATTTCTGTAACTGTATAAAGGGAAATAATTGTATTCCTTCATCTCACAGCTATGCTGAGAACCTTGATCAGTGCTAATCACATGTGTGGGGGAATTCAAAAGGTGCAATGTGTTGTTTGTTCTCAGACTGAGGCAGCGCTGAAATTATTCCATATCAGCTTTTACATAAAGCTTGAATGATCATGAAAATTCTGATTCTGTAAATACTAGTGAGGGAAATGAGGTACAGGTAACTCAAACTCTTCTGAAAGAGAGAAAAGAAGGTCTAGGAGATCCCTAGCCATGGGAGTTTTCAGAGGATCATGCAGGAGATAGGTAATTACAGTCCTGGGAACCACTTCACTCCTTCTGCTTCCTTAAGTAAGTCACTGTTCTAATTAGAACCAACCACAGAGCACTGTTAACAAAGGGGAGCCCATATGATGTATGACAGTTATTTAACTTGTCTTGGAATCAGAGAGGAAACATTATGTCTCTGGCTTCAGGTGACTGAAACATGAAAACCATGATTAGAGATAGCTATGTAAGGAAAAAGTCTGTGTGTGGCAAGGGAAAGGATGCTGCACTACTCTTGTCACAGACACAGGTGACATCAAGTGTATCAACATCTTAAAAATTCATTGTCAATTATATACACATCCCTCTAATCTGCACTTCAGAGACTTACTGAGGACAAAGAAGCTGTGAGCATGACTTGCTGTGTAAAGTGCTATATTTTTGTATGGCAAGTCTGAAGGGGAAGGGTGATCTTTTCTGCTTAGGCTTGAAATAGTAATGACCATGTACTTAGCCTAGAAATCTGACAAGAAGCAAAATGAGTGATCTGCCTTTTAAAATCAATAAGGAACAATACAGAGAGCACTTTATTCTCACAGTTGTAGTTCTATATGGACGCATAGGATCATTATATACAGGCAGCTTTCAGTGCAGCATTTTCCTCCTGTGCAGATTACTGGGATTGAGGGCCTGGTAGCCTGCCCATCTGACATTTCACAAAAGAGCTAGACTCACTGTTTAAGTGAAAGTCAGGACGTGGCAAGTAAAGAGGCAGATGCAGCGTTAAAGCCTTCTGTGCTAACAAGGCTATGGGCTTGCTTTCATTTACACCAGACGCATAATGGCTGGAGAACAGAAAGTTCATCTAGAAGCTGACATGAGAGAAGGACAACATGAGCTGGACATACCAGCTATAACCTTGGAGGCAAGCCGCAGAACAGTACACAGGCATTATGCTCACAAGGGATCCTCCATTAGATAGTATACTGACCTCTCAGATTGCACTGCCAGTGTAAGATACTGCACTGACAGCAGGAGAGGAGCCTGAAACCTTTGCTGAGGGCAAAGAAGCTGGGAAAAAGACTTACCACATAAATTGGGATGCTTTTTCCACAGCAAGTTTGAAGTCTGTGTCAATATTTAGCACTACTATATTTAATATAGAGAATGTGGTAGTATGGCACAGAAGACAGAAATATTTATCAGCCACGGTTAACTGCAGGTGAATCAGCATGAGGTTTTGTCTCGCTTGCTCACAGTGTATAAGCTCTCCCATAGCTCCACTGAAATGAATAGGAGAATTTTGACAGTGAGTTACCACCCAGAATGGGTGAGCAAATCAGAATCTGGCTTTTAATCATCTAAAAACATAAATTTTTTGTTCTCTAGCCAATCAACAGATCAGCAGTTTTTACACTAGTTTCCTGGCCCATATGTTCTCTGTGAAAATTTTTTCCAACTCTTTCATTCTTTTTTGTTCTCTTTTATTTGGTAGATGTTTCTAAAGCTGCAGCTGTCAAACCAGTTCATCGGAACTAGGCATGAAACAATGAAAAGCTTCACAGCCCAGGGAGCTTGGTGACAAACAGTGCTTTGGTGAAAGCCTTCCTTTTTTTCACAGCCTTCATGGCCACAAAGACTTTTGACCTCAGAAGCACTCTCAAAAGGAACATTTATCCAGAGAATGAATGCAGGAGAAAGTTGCTGTGAGCCACTCAGCAAGTAATCCATCACCTGGGACCATTTCTCTCACATTTGTCTGGAATACACTGTGGAGTTCCAGGAGGACTTTTCAGTAGAAACCTTATGCCACCATTGATCAGAATCAATCAATTCATTAATGAACATTTGGATTTTAGAGGATGTTTTCTTTTTATACTCACCCAAGTATTTAATTCCTTTTGCTTTAAGCTTTACTTTAGAAAATTAAGGGATATCTCTGAAAAGCAACCCAAAACTGGTCAAACCAAGAACTCCATTCAAACACCAAAACAAGTGGTGACATTTTCAGAAAATCTCCAACACAATGGGCTTCCATTCTATGTCTCTAATATTTGCCATATTCTGCTTTTTAATTGTTTTCTGTCTGTTTGTGTTGGATAGATCTATACTGTCCCTACAAAATAAGTGCCAAGGACTGTTTTCTGGTCCTAAGGCCAAAGGGCACACATCGTGCTTGGTCCAAAGACTTCTTGGTACTTCAGGTGGTTTCAGGACATAGTTTAGGACTGTGTGATGTACATTCCACAGTTTAAGGGTCTGAATCAAAGCAAGGACGATGTTATAGTCCAGCACAGTGAGATAGTTTCATGGTACAAAACAAAGGAAATGCTACATGCCAAGACATGTTGCAAGGCATGGAGTTTGAACACACACAGAGCCTGCACAGATATTGATGGAGGGATGTGTAGAATGGAGGGAAACAAAACCAGTCCTATCCATACTGCCTCTGGGACAATGTCTACCTTATATGCTATCCATCAACCTGTGCCCATAAAGGGTCTAGAAGAACACTAAACTGCTGCCCTGCTACAAACATGCTAGTAAATAACCAGTATGGACAAGCAGTAGTCCAGTGCTTAAGTTCATACTCTGCTCCTGCTTCATTTAGCAGCAGAGGTATAGTCTGTCTCTCACATGATGCACATTGCACGTGGTGCGGTATTTCCACGTTCATGCTTCCAATCACAGTATTGCAGTCTGTCTTATTTTCCTGTCCTTTAAAAACATAAATATTTCCACAAGAATTCCGGCTATGCTGTTCACACTATCCAATGTCTTGTGCCATTTGAACAGTCTCAGGCCTTTTAGCTCCAGAGGCATAATCTGTGAGGCACAACTTGACATTTATAGGTGTCTTACAGACTTGAAATGTTATATAAAGTGAAGCACTTTGTCATGAAAAAGGTTGATCAAAGCTAACACAGCAGCTTGGGATCGCCATCTCTTAACTGGTATTGCATACACAGAAAAATAAATATTAGGTTTGGGCCATTAGAATAGTCCTGCATTCTAGCTTTGCATTTTACTGAATTGAAAGAAATAGCACAAGCTGAATATTTGGTTAGTAGGTATACACATGTGTACATATAGACCAAACCAGAAACACATGTACAGAAAAAGAAATAACAGATTACATTGCTAATGCCTGTGATACCAGTTTTAGGAGCAAAGCTAGTATATGTTTTACTGATATCAAAGGTTCTTTAGCTGGCTATTAGTGTATTACTTAAAATATTCCCTTGGAAAGTTCTTTTTCAGGGTTTTTTTTAGTTAAGTGAATGTCAAGCAACATTGCAGAAACATATTACCTGACACTAATAGGGTTTTAAAAAGAAGCAGACAGTGTTACTAATATCCCTATTCTGGTCCCATAGATAAGGAACCTTTTTATTGCTTTGCTTTGTAGTAAGTGGAATTTCTCATCCTTATTTCAGATAAAATATTGGTGGTTACTGAAAGCACATCTGAGCTTTCAGTTTAACAATTTATTAATGGAGTGGGGTGCACTAGACACTTCCCAGGATCCAATTTATTTTTTTGTAAATTTTTGCCAACAGCTATGATACCTGTTGTGTTCCTTGCTGACTCAATGGTCTTTGTACCAAATACATTGCCTCGCCATAAAGCTCGAAACAAGTAGTGAAATAATACAGAATGTATTTCTTTCCACCGCCAGTCTCTGATTAGCTAATTAAAGACACAGTCTTCAGATCCGAAAACTTAAATCTAAATTCATGAGTACATTCAGTGTACCACATTGTGACATTGTATGATGTATCTGCCATATCAGCTGTTATCTGAAACAGTAGAAAAGAGTGAGTGTATAACACATGATCCAAGAAATAAGATCTGAGAGATTCAACAACATGCTCCTGTATGGTTAAATATCAGTGCTGATCATCAGAGGCTTTTTTGGTCTTTTAGGCTTTTTTTGACATTATCCTGTGCTCCAGACTTTCACTAATTAATTGATGAATTCTAATTTCCAGAAGGAAACAGGAGACCTGGTCATGAGGGATATGGAAAAGGCTGAAGTACTCAATGACTTCTCTGCCTCAGTCTTCATCAGCAAGGGCTCTAGCCACACTGCGCAAGTTGCAGAAGGAAAAGGCAGGGGCTGTGAGAAGGAAGATCTGCCCGCTGTAAGTGAAGATCAGATTCAAGACCACCTAAAGAACCTGAAGTTGCACAGTCCATGGGACAGACAAGATCCATCTGAGGGTCTTGAAGCAGATGAAGCTGCTAAGCCACTTTCCATCATATTTGAAAAGTCATGTCAGTCTGGTGAAATTCCCACTGAGTGGAAAAGGGGAAATATTACCCCCACTTTCAAAAAGGGAAAAAAGCAAGATCCAGGCAATTACAGGCCAGTCAGTCTCACCTCTGTGCCCAGCAAGATCATGGAGCAGATCCTCCTGAAGGCTCTGCTAAGGCACATGGAAAATGAAGTGGTGATTGGTGGCAACCAACATAGCTTCACCAAAGGAAAATCATGCCTGAGAAATCTGGTGGCCATTTACGATGGAGTTACAGCACTGGTGGATAAAGGAAGAGCAACTGATGTCATCTACCGGGACTTGTGCAAAGCATTCGACGCTGTTCCATATGACATCTTAACCAATAAATTGGGGAGACATAGATTCAATGGATGGACCACTTGGTGGATAAGGAAATGGCTGAATGGCTGTACTCAAAGTGTTGCAGTCAACAGCTCAATATCCAAGTGGAACCAATGACGAGTGGTGCTCCTCAGAAACTGGTACTGGCACTGGTCCTGTTTAACATCTTTGTCGGCGACATGGACACCGGGATTGAGTACACCCTCGGCAGGTTTGTGGACAACACCAAGCTGTGTGGTGCAGTC
>VZZY01009548.1:1945-19058 GCA_013400335.1 Eurystomus gularis
GAGCGGGCCCCGTGCCGAGCCCCGGAGGAGGCAGCTGCCTGGGTGTGTGTTGCCCTCCATGTTGGCATTGTGGTGGTGGAGGGCTGCCGAGAGCTCTCCTCGCCCGCCCCCGGCCCCGCCGCGCCTGCCCCCGGCCCTGCCCGCCGGCTCGCCCTGGTTTCACGCAGGTAACGGTGTCCCCAAGTTGAACAGCAGCAAACTCCGCGGCTGTGAGTTTGGCCGGTGTCTTTGCGAGCTGAATCCTAGACAGACATGGCCACCATTTTAGAANCATTGTGGTGGTGGAGGGCTGCCGAGAGCTCTCCTCGCCCGCCCCCGGCCCCGCCGCGCCTGCCCCCGGCCCTGCCCGCCGGCTGGCCCTGGTTTCACGCAGGTAACGGTGTCCCCAAGTTGAACAGCAGCAAACTCCGCGGCTGTGAGTTTGGCCGGTGTCTTTGCGAGCTGAATCCTAGACAGACATGGCCACCATTTTAGAAAGCAACACACAGTGGGAAGAGTAATAAGCCTTCATCTTCATCATCATCATCTCGACTGATGGTGCAGGCAGCTCAAAATTGGGGTGTGAATTCGGATTCCCTTTTGTTGGTCGACCCATTTTACTGAGAAAAACTGTGAAGATCTTAGAACCCCAGGTTGTGTGGTCAGAATTGGTTCCTTTAAAGGGCGAAACAACTGCACTGGTGGGGAGAGGGGCTCCTGAGAGTAAAAATCTAACGAACAAGATACGTGATTCACCTTTTTTTGAGTGAATTGCTCTTTTTCTATGGTGGAGGGTGGTGCAAGTGTGGGCTGGATGCAGCTGGCTTGAGGTGATTAACATGACTGCAACAACTAGAACGTTAAACAGCAACTGAGAGCCTTAAACCTCATCCAGCAAGGGCTGACGCCGACAAAACATTTCTGCAAACTTAAGTTTTGTCAGCGAGACTTTGAGTTCAAAGAAATAATGTTCAGAAACACACGCTCCTCAGTTTTGTGTTTGGATCGCTGTCGGGACTCCTGTTGGTAACCATCCCTTTTGCTTCCGAATTAAAGTAGAAATAACTCGCTCCGTTACCGCCTGAGATGATAGAAATGTTTGTAGCAGATTGAGGAATGTGACTCTCATTGGAGAGGAAGATGTTTCTGGTCTCTGGAGGAAGGGTCCTGGTCTGCAGCGGGATGAACGCACACAAGAATGCTCTTGAATTGATATCTGGGTTTATATCTGGGTAGAATTTGCTGGTGCTCCTTTTCATGCAGTACAGCCAAATGCTGACATAGTTAATGGGGTGAGATGGTTTTCATTATACAGCCAGCATTGAACTTATGTAATATTCTTTTGGGGTTCTATATTGTCATCAATATTTCAGAAACTGAGAGCAGAACAGCATTTTTATGAAGGTTTCTTTTCTTTTGTGATCTGTTTTAGAAAACCTCATCTATGTTTCTTGGCTGCTTGGGTAAAAAGCCAAAACCCTTTAATAAAGGCTCCTTTTAAGCTATATTATCTATTAGGGACTCGGAAATTAAGAGCTCTCCTAAGGAATGAATTACATATTACAGGTGCATTTTCAGTACTCTCTCGCCCTCGCTAATATCTGTCCCTGTTTGTGATCATACGTTTCACTGAATGTATGTAGAAGTAGGGTGAGAATAGTTGGAGCTGCTGGGGGCTGAGCACTGAATAGTTGTATGGAGCCTTGCTTTCAGGAGAGCTTAGCTGCCATGGCTCTGATCTACCCGAGATAATTACTTGGATGGCTTGTGCAAGCATGCTTGTTCATTTACCAGCCTTGAGCATAGAGGGAGCTCTCCCAGTCTACCAGAAAAAGCCTTGAAGTTGACGTAGTTCCTGGCTGTCCTCCGGAAAAGAGGAGCCACAATGAATATTCAGTTATTGTTCTTTCCTCTGTATTCAGGTGGTTTATGATAGTGAGCTACAAACTACACTGACCTTTTCACAAGATGTTCCAACTGAGTGCGTTGTTTAGGAGTGGCCAAGGTTGGAAATCTTCCTGCATCCAAGTGAATCTGTTGGCTGCGTTCTTAGCCTGGTTGTGTGCTGGTAGGCAGGTAGGCAGATCCAGGAGCTGTTGGGATCTCTGCTGGAAAAGGAATTAAAATTGTGATTGCTGGGCTTGCATTATTTTAGCTTCAATTCTGCTGCATCATCAGAGATGAATTTGTGCTTTTGTACCTGACCTGCAACATGGAATGATGTTTGTTAGACTGATGGTGTCCAACTGTAGCTTCACAACTTCCTCATGAAGAAGTCCTTACTCCTAAGCTAGCTTTGATGTTTCAGCACCAGACCACGCAGAGGAGAGCTCCCTGCTCTGAAGGACCAGCTGTACTGCAGGCATACTGGTGGGAGGTAGCGGATTCTGGGTGAGGGTTATGTGTTCCTGGGATGAAGGAATGTCCAGGAATATAACAGGAGGTGTAATTTCTGCATAGGAGTTTCCAGTTGGGTGCTCAAAAGAATCTTTCTTCCTCTTCATCCCGGTTCAGCTTGTTCCAGTTGTCACTGATGTCTTAGTTCTGCTCTTATTTGGGTTATTCTGGGGTACTGCAGTGACGGTCGTGTAGAGGGTGCAACAATAGCCGTATTCACCGACACTTCTGTATGGAGCAGCAAAGCGAAGGCCTTTTGTTAACGATCTCGAGCATGAGTAGACAGTCCTGTTGACAGCAAAGCGTTCAGAGGAGGTCTGGGGCTTTACCAGTGGTGGCTGCTTCTGGTAGTTCATGTGCACTGTGAATTAGAGAAGCTTTGACTCTTTGCTGCTGAACTGAAGGTGAGGAGCTGGACGCAGAGAAGCCCATGGTGTACAGCTGGTTTGCAGGCCGTTGCATGTTGTCTTGTAGTCAGAAATTTCTTCTGTGAACTGAAAACATCCTTTATTAGGATTTCTTTATTTAAGCAGTAACCTGAAAGGTTGGCTTCAAACTGGGCATGTTGAGTGATGGAGGATTTCATTACAAGCTCTGCAAGTTATTGGGGGCATTTACAGCAATGAAATGAAGCGTTGCTTGAGAATGGCATTGTTGTTATTTGAAGTAGGTGGTTAATGGTAATTAATGAAAGCAAACAGGCTAACAGATTTTAAGTCTAGCTTCAGGAATAAAAAGTAAAATGTGGAGCAGATGATGCCATTCCTGATCCAAGTTTTTCTTGTGAATATACTCTTCCTTCTGCTTCCTTGTATAGTTGCTTTACTGCCGTGAAGAAGTAGCTAATAACAAATACTTAAGCCTTACTATCATATTAATCCATTTCAAAATATACAGCGTTGTACAGTACACTAGAAACATTGTAATTTCCCATGGCCAAACATGGAAATTGAGAAAATTTAGGCTAAATTTATTGCTTCAGGAAGCAATGGAGAAGTACAGTTAAGGCAGCCAAGTATCCTTAAGTCAGCCCTGGTAAAATGGAGCATTTTAAGATTGGAAAGTCTGTGTTAACGTTGCTGATATCTTGAAGGAATTGACACTGAAGCTTTCTAAACTATTGACTTACATTTTTTGGTAAATACTGAAATATTGGGAAACTTTCAAGAGTGTGAAAACTGGTGTTGCCAAATGAGTTTTATTGTTTTCTGTGAGACTTTATTATTATAATAATTGTTATTGTGCAAAATTGCTATAATGCTGAAGGAGTCACAAATTATTTCAACTAATAATGAGAATTTGTAATGAAGGACACATTTGTAATGGTCTTTCAGAACCTCAAGCCATGGGTGTCTGATTTTCATTAAAAGTCCAGAAGAACAAAAGTAATTGTTCCATATAGATCACAGGTTTACACGAGTAAATTACACATTGTTCCAGAGGGATCCCGATTGCCAAATAAACAATGGATGTTACAAAACACTAATCACTTAAGTAGGACTCTTACATTTAGGACAAAGGAGGATAGGTCAGTCTTAGAGGAGGGAGGACTGTAGAAAAAGAACTGGATCCGTGTGGAAACTGGTGTAACGGTGGAATGGACGCTTTGGCTAAACCAGCAAACACAGCTCTTGAGGTTCTCCATGAAACATATGGTGATTTTACTGTGGTAGCATGAGGGTAGAAAATACTGCGTTCAGAATACTGCACTCGCTTGAGAATTTTAAAAAGATTGGACAATTAGAGAGAGTACGGGCAAGTGTCAAGAAAGTTCTGCATGTGCAAGAATGAATTTTGAAAACTTCAACCTTAACAAAGCGTGAGTGGTGAAACCTAAAGGCACAGGGCTGGCTGCTGAGAAGTGAAGCTGCTGCTCCAGGGACGTGTTTTCAGGAGCAACGTTGATTGAAGCAGTGTCTGTTCCGGCTGCTCAGTCAACTGCTTGCTTGATTTGTTTTCATTTTTATGGAGAAAAGGAAAACAGAAAGCAAACCAAAACCACTTTATTAAGCTATGAACTAAAACCAGTTTGCTTTTGGAGCAGTTTTGTTGAGGGTTCTGGCGATCTCCTGGTGCTGGAGCTGTGAAAGATCCGACTGCTGGAAGAGGAATTGATGCAGAGAATTGTTATACTTGTCCTAAGCAGGAAGTTGATCGTGATGATCCCTCTGATTTGATAATTCACAGAGGCTCAGTCAGTTGATTTTATCAAAGAAAACAGGGCAATAACTCAATTACAACACGTAAGTGAGCTTCAGAGGGAGAAGAGTGTGGGCACTGCCTCGTGTGCCAGTCAGATGAGAAGCGCTTGAGCTGCTGGCTCCTGCTCAGCATAAACCAGGCTCGCTTGAGTTGGGTACCCAAAGGGTGCTGGTGGATTTGGTGTTTTCTGGCACTTTGGCATCAAGAGCGGGCAGGTTTTTGGGAAGATGCGTTTTAGTGCTGAGGTTCCTGTTCACATGCTGCCAAATTTGTGTGGAGAAAAAGAGATCAGTCACTGAGGCTCATTAGGAAATTTTCACTTTAAATGAAGAATTTGCTGTGTCCGGTACAGGAGTTGCATGGTGAGTTTAGGTAAATTCACAGTAGGTTGTTTACTGGTCTTCTCTGATCTTTAATTATCAGTAAAATATGAAAAAGGAGAATTATTTTGGTGCTGGAAGCTGCCACGTGCAGCACCGCTGCAGCCGCTGGTCGTACGGTTCTGCTCTTCAGAAACACTGGAAGGTTGGAGTGTGCTTAGAGCATGATGAGAACATCTTCTCCTTGACTCGGTCTCTTCCAGTAAGGGGTTTTCAGCACTCCCTCCCTTAAGCTTATTGAAAATTTAAGATGAAACAATTGAGTTGGGAGCTCTCTGTGGGGCGACAGAACCGGCAGGTTTAGGAGGTTTTGTAGTTTTTTTGTTGGTTTAACTTGAGATAAACTATCAATTAGCTAAGAGCCGAAATCAGAGTTTCAGACTAAGTGCAGCTCCCTTCCCTGGCATGGAAACGAAAGCAGCCAGTGGATGGAACTGGTTTATGCCCGAGTGTCCATTAGCATGTGCTTCCTCTCAAGGCCAAACCAGGGGGTTCTATCTGGGAGCTGCTGGGGGAGTGCTAGACATGTGTTTGGGAGACCAGGCTGAGTGTTTTTAAAGGCCAGGGAGAACTTCTGGGATCACACAACCTGCCACCCTTAGTGTCTTGAATAACGTTCTTCACCGAAAGTATGTGCGTTACAAGTGAAAATGAATCTGAGCAGCTTGAGTGGAGGGTGCTGCTGATAGCCAAGGCAGCGGCTGCTGGGGGAGCGGACGGTGGGAGCTGCAGGAGAATCCCTGGGCAGAGCAGAGCTCTGGTCAGTTGAGGCTGCGCAACTGCTGAGGGATGGGGCAGCAGCACTGTCTGTAGCTGCTCTGCTGTGTTCTGGGATGGCTGCTACATTCAGCTCTTTTTTAATCATAGAATCATCAAATGGTTTGGGTTGGAAGTGACCTTAAAGATCACCCAGTTCCAACCCCCCTGCCATGGCAGGGACACCTCCCACTAGACCAGGTTGCTCAAGGCCCCGTCCAACCTGGCCTTGAACACCTCCAGGGGTGGAGCATCCACAACCCCCCTGGGCAACCTGTGCCAGTGTCTCACCACCCTCACAGTGAAGAACTTCTTCCTTACATCTCATCTAAATCTCCCCTTCTCCAGTTTAAAGCCATCACCCCTCATCCTGTCACTACAAGCCCATGTAAAAAGTCCCTCCCCAGCTTTCTTGTAGGCCCCCTCAGATACTGGAAGGCTGCAATGAGGTCTCCCCAGAGCCTTCTCTTCTCCAGGCTGAACAACCCAAACTCTCTCAGCCTGGCCTAGTAGGAGAGATGTTCCAGCCCTCGTATCATCTTCATGGCCCTCTTCTGGACCTGCTCTAAGAGATCTATGTCCCTCTTGTACTGGGGGCTCCAGAGCTGAATCCAAGTTACCTTGGGATTAAAATCTTAAGTTTGAAAGCTCTTGGTTACAGATGTCTCCAAAGGGCTGTGATGGTGGAACTCCACAAACAGTCTGCACGGTCTGTGCCGCTCAGCGCCCCTGGGAATGTACTGTGGGATCAGACCAAAGGTCCGTCTACAATGTGGTGTCTTGAGTGAAGATGGCAGTAGTTCTTGGGGCCTGGTGCCCTTGGACGCTTACAGCTGAGTCTGGCCCCAGTACCGATGGATGTTCTACTTCAGGGTCTAGGTCAATGCCTCTGGAGTGACTCAGGGATCTTGGATTTGCTGCCAGCGCAGTGCCCCAAGGCCCCACATCTCCAGCTGTGTGCAGTGCTGCTGGTGCACAGCTGATTCTTGCCTGGTGCTGCCAGACCTCTGTATCAGTTCCTGCATGCAGTGGCCTCCATGGAGAGAAGGCTGGTATCTCCTGTGTGTAAACCTTACTACCTGTTTTGTGTTGATGTTCAAACTCTATGTATAGTTTTTGTCCTCTGTCTTTGGGTCCCAAGGAGCAGCTGGCCGTAATGCTTGAGAATTATCTCCAGCTTACCTGAGCTTTTATTCCTCTCCAAGTTAGGAGCTAGTACAGAAAACACTTGTGGTTCTCAGATGCGAAGGATTGTTGATGGTGTTTGTTCTTCCTTGCTAGTCTGCAATACACAACAGAGTCTAATTGGCATCATGGAGCAATGCTCCACCAAGCTTACACAACTGAAGAGTTGTGTGTGTAAAGTAAGTTACTGCACCCAGGGTCCCCTCTTAGCAAAGAGGAATTTGGCGGTTTTGTTGGAAAAATCACCTACACTCAAAATGACCAAGCAGGGACTGTCACCACAGATGAGGTTAGCTGATGGTTGGAGTTACCAACCAATGTTAGCCTTTGAGCAGGGTCGGAGAGGGATTAGTTCCCGTTCAAAAGGAAGCTTTACGGGTGACCCACTGACAATGCTGGGCTGATAAATGGCGGCGCTCATCAGTTTTGCATAGATTCTGCCGTCTGAGTTTCTTTTGAGCGTGTTTTTAATGTAGTCATAGAACCATGAGACTAAAAGGGACCTCCTGAGTCACCGGGGCTGCTCCCTCCCTCTCGGCAGCTGCAATCATGAAACACCTTTGCAAAGGCAAGATCACAGACCTGGGAACAAAGAATGTAGGTCACGCTCGCAGGGTGGGCATCCTGGGAAGCAGTGAATCGCTATCGTTAACTGAATGAATATGTGTTTCTCCGGCAAGAATTGCTAAGATATTCTTTTGGATCTTACTATGAGATGCTGTCAAGCAAAATAATGAAAGTGACGTCTTTTTGTGTGGCTGACATTGGAGAGATTGCAACTAAAATGCTACTTAGAGTTTTCAAAAGAGGTTGAAAAAATAGGAGAGACTTTAGAAAAAAGCCCGAGGAAAACCTTTATTTACAGGCCTGGAAAGCTGGTCCTGGAAGAGAAGCAAAAAAGATATTTGTTTATTGAACAATATCTTGAAACATGGCTTGCAGGAAACATTCTTGGGCAGTAAACAAACAAGCAATTTGGTTAAAAATGAGATGAGGATAAGGGAAAGGGAGAAGCTAACTAACTTGTAGAACAGCTTACCAGCGACAGTGGTAATTTCTTGTTCACTTGAATCCAAGGGACGGGAGCGGTTAGATTTTAATTAGAAAGTGAGTTTGGCTGAGGTGCAGGGTTTACCACCTGGAATTATATGAAACCTGCCATCCCTGTGACAACAAATCGGGGCGGGGGAGTGAATACAGAGGACAGAAATGTGCAGTTTGGATTATTACTGGAGATACTATTGTGGTTCTTAAAGTCTTAGCCTTCTTCTAGCCAACTAGATTGGGCTATAAAGCTTGTCGAAGTTTGAGGTGTTGATGTCAGCCTGATTTTTTGCATAGGTTGCTATTCAGGTTTCTTCTGGTAGGTCTGGTTAACAGATGTACCCTAATGTCAGCAAAGGGCTTTGCCTGTCTCTGTTGCAGGCTTCCATCCATCCTGTTTGACAGCAGAATGCACCAAAGTCATTCCAGACGAAGAGTCTGGGCAGCGTAAAAACTCCTTATTTTTTAGGGAGTTCAAGTGTTCTTGCTTTTTGCGTATCCTTAATCTTAGCGTTTATGAAGGAAAATGAAATGGATCTTTTAAAACTTGGGAATTTTTAATTTTTTTTTTAAAGTGGGAAATCCAGACCAGTTGCTTTTGAGGACCTTGCAGGTGCCTGCTGGATGGGAATGGCTGGTCTCACAGGTCTGCCAGACACAAACTGGGGGGAAGCGGGTCTGTAGAGTTGGTTTGCTTGTGCTCTTTTCCACAGCAAAGCTCCTTGTGAGGATCAGCAGCTTTGCAGATGAACCTTGCCAGGACAACGCTCCCTCTTGTGGTGCTGCTGCATTTCCAAGGTGCATAAAGGCACTTCTTTCAAAACCACCTCTCCAGTACTCCTTGTAGTGAACATTGCACCTATCTTAGGAAGTTCTACTTGAAATGTATGTAAGCTTCTTGTTGGATAAATAATATACCTATTAAAGAAGGGTTGAAAGCATCTTGTTTAGGAATGGAGGAACTTGCCATACCTTGGAATATAAAATAATAATTATTATTCTCATTGGCTATATTGACTTTGAGTCATTTTGATGCTCCAAAATGAACTGTTTGTGACTTTACAGTGAGTCAGTGGTCGTCAGGGTGGCCTGTTTTCTACACTTGCTGTAGTTTCTCCAGGTGGTGAAGGCTGTATACCTGTGACTAATGTCATATGAAACAGTTTGCGATAAACAGGATGTGCAGTTGAGTGTTTCTAAAGTCCGAAGTGTATTTATAATAATCTTATATGACCTACTGTAGAATACATAGCAAGCTGTACCGCTTAAAAATGTCAAGAGTAAATCCAGTGTTACCTCTCATTAAGCCAAGTTACCGTATCTCAGCAGAAGTTCTTGCAATCACTTTTTCGTTGCTAGAAGTTAAAGGCTGTTTAGACTTTTAGACTTAAAGACTTTTAAGGTTGTTAAATTTTTGTTTCTAGTTGATGGACCCATCTGCCTGATAGACTGAAAAGCCATCTACTGAAAGTCCTCTATTGAGCAGATCGAGTTTCCAAAGCTTCTCTTTGTAAAACCACTGGCGTGCCATCAAAGTGTTCTGGGGTGTGCGGTGTTTATTCTGTATCGCTAAACTTAAAACAGCAAGGTGTTGAAAATACCTGTTGTGGAAGCTTGTGCAGTCTGGAGTCATGTTTCTTTTTCCAAAGAACTAGATAACCAGTGCTTTGCTAGATCAAGCATCTTTGGCCAAAAAGGAGAGAATTTCCCAGAACGTACACCGGTCAGTAACAGATAGGAGTTGTATGGAGCTAATCAGCTAGTTGAGGGGTAGTATGTTTTGGCACACGGTGTTGTGAACGAGGAGTTTCTGTAAGATAAGACACATAAATGTCTTTGCTTTCCTAAGCGGAGGGGACAAACTTGCTTCTGTCCTAGGCTGCTTCCTAGCAGTGGGTCCTATGTCTGTGTCTGTCCTGGGGACCCTTGTATCTTTATTTCTTTAAGCTTAAGCTTGAGCATGAGCTGGAACCTGTAGGAATCCTGTTCCTCCAGTTGTGCCCAGGCAGCAGGCTCTCCTCTGGGCTTCTCCCCAGGGCAGCAGACTCTGTGCCAGCAGACAAGTGGCCCAGCCAGAAGAGCCTCCTGTGCTCCTCCCTCCCTTCTTTGGCTTTGCTGTTGGTCTGCCAGTGCTTTATCTGCAAGCGATAGCTCTGAAGCACAGCGTTGGGCTCAGTAAGAGAGGCAGTGTCGTTGTCTAGATAGCTGAATTCTTGCTTCTGTTTGTTTCGTTCCCATTTCTTGTCCTCTGCAGATCCTTACGACAGGATCCTGGTTTGGGGTTTTAGGCCTTGGCCTGTTCCTCAGCTAAGCAGTTAGTCAGCACATGCCTCTCTCTTCGTTACTCTCTCAGCCTAAGCAAAGCACTTGGGATCTTAGAATTCTCCCTTCAGCTATGTCCCAGTGTGTCCTCTCCTGATTTAGTTGCTTGTCTTCTGTCTCTTCCTTCATGCACAGAGCAAACTCCACACTTGTGACTAATGATGTAACCAACTGGTTCAGCTTGAAAGTCAGAGTCGTCGTGTTGAAGTACGACGCTTCAAATCTTGCCCTAAATGTGCCCGATCATGTTTCTTATCTTACAGTTTGGGGGCCACGAATGATTCATCAGCTATCAGAACTCCACACGAGAATGTCAAATGTTTTCTTTGCCAGACTTGCTGTTTTCAATGCATTTGGTGTCTGGCAAACAAAAATGTAGGGTTAATTTTATCCAGTTGTTTAAGAGCATCATGCTATTGGACACCAGTCTTAGTTCTGCGGTTAAAACCAAAAATGATTGAGAAGCAATGTCCCACTGGTTGGGGATTGACCATCCTCTTGATCACTTCTCACCTCAATCCCCCTGTTGTCATTTAACTTTCGGTTCAGGTTTTAATTTCAACCTTGTCAAGTTTTGATGTGCTAAAACTGCTTGGTAGGCTCAGAAGAGCTGGGGTCTGGATTATCAGGATGTGTTTGATAAGACGCGCAGATTGATGTCCCGCTTTGCTCTTCAGGTTTTCCATGTTCTCGGTGACTCTTGCATCCCTTCTCTCTAGTTGTGCTGAGGACTTGCTCTAGTGACAGGATGGGATTGTCACAGTATAGAACTGAGCCTGAATGTTTGCACATAACTGCTCTTCTCGGTTGTCTTTGACACTAATTTTCATATTATGTATGTCTGCTAAAATAAATATTCTGCTTATGATGCTGGTCTTCCTTCAGTTGCCTTAGTCCACGGGTAAATGTTGCTCTTTTCCTGGTAGAGAGCTCTTGTCTTACTCCACTATCAGTAGCTTTATGCACATTATCTTCCTTCTGTAATTAGTGATAATAAGATAGCTTTATATGTAATAAATTACTGTCAAGTTTAAATCAAATCTAATTTGGTTGAGTGAAGCTGTACTGCCAAACCAACTGCACGTGATAGATGTCACCGATCTAAAAGATAAAACTGCTTTATAGTTGTATTTATAAATAACACTATCCGTTGCAGGTATTTTGGCAAAGTACTAATAATCTTTTTTTAATTGGTCATATTCCAGCTGTTCTTGAATGTTTGCAGGCAAGGAATTAAGAAAAGGAGCTTTTATTTCTGGTTTTTAGCATAGCTGCTGTTTGTTTCAAGACCAGCGTTCCTGAGCACTGACTGCCATGTTCGGCCTTCATGAGCGTTTAAAGTCTCCACTATCAGATGTTACATGTTCCTGAGGCAGGCGTTAGTTTGGATCCTGGTTTGTGAAACCTCACTTCGTGTGTTTCACGTTATAACAATACCGAATTTGTCAAGATAAATGATGCCCTTATCTCAGGGGTTGCGACTGAGTTTGTTAACTCCAGTTAACTCCAGTTCAATTCTGTGATTCAAGGCGCTGAGTGGGTTTGATGTGCACAGGGCAGAGCTTCTCAGGGAGTTCTCTGGAAAACGTGTGGTATGAGGAGCGCCTGAGGGAACTGGGATTGTTTAGCTTGAAGAAGAGGAGGCTGAGAGGAGACCTCATTGCTCTCTACAGTCACCTAAAAGGAGGTTGTTGTGAGGCTGGTGCTGGTCTCTTCTCCCAAGTAACTCATGACAGGGCAAGAGATAATGGCCTTGAGTTGCACCAGGGGAGGTTTAGATTGGGTATCAGGAAGAAGTTTTTCACTGAAAGAGTGGTTGGGCACTGGAACAGGCTGCCCAGGGAGGTGGTGGAGTCACCATCCCTGGAGTGTTCAAAAAACAAGTACATGTGGTGCTTCAGGACATGGTCTAGTGGTCAGGGAGATGTTAGGATGAAGGTTGGACTTAAGATCCTGGAGGTCTTTCCCAACCTAAATGATTGTATGATTGTCTTGCTGTCAGGCAGACACAGCTCTCATGGCGCCCATTTGGGCATGGGCCTGGGCAGGTTGTGGTTGTCGTGAGGCTGGGGCGAATGGCCCATGCGGCACCTTTGCCTGCCCATGTGGGTTGGGGAAGATGGACTGATTTGGTGTGCAGCTGCAGGCTTGTCTTTGAGGACAGGTCCTGATCCCCAAACATCATTTAATTTGGTTTCATTATCTGGCTATTTTAAAGGCACAATTAAATATTTTAAGGTCAGTCGGCATATCTCGTTCTTCCTGCTTTCTAGGCTTGCTGAACATGAGGTAATGTGGAAGCAGGAGCAGAGCTGCCCACAGCTGGAGCTCGGTGGGGTGCGGTGGCTGACAGGGCTGGGTGCAGCCACCGCGCTGGAGGGAACATGCTGTGCTGCTTCGGGCTGAGCAGGGTTTGGAAGCCACAGAGACTTCCACGCTTCGGGCTTACCTGGAGTTTGATTGTCTAATAGAGAAGTTTCCTTCATGTTCCTGGTCTTTTGATGAAACTCCTCTTTTTCCAGGACTGGCAGCCTCCATTTGCATGTGATGTCGATAAGCTTCACTTTACACCGAGGATCCAGAGGCTCAATGAACTAGAGGTAAACTGTGAAGTTGAACATTCCTTCTGCTCCAAAATGGGAGGGGGGTATTTATGTATTTTATTTTTTGAAAAGTGGTGTTTTCCAGTGGATTGACCATGAGCTGTGTGTGACTTCAGCTGACAGCACTCAGGACCTCTGAACAACAGTTTTTAATTAGCTTGGAAATTCATCTATTTCAGAACGTAGTTAAAAAAATACCAAGTGTAAAAAAAGTAAAGTTAGTGTTCATTAAAGGACCATAATTCAGGCCTTTTCCGCACAGAGGTGCTCCTAAGTGGTTAAACTCCAGTTCTGAAGTGCCGCAGATCTGTGTCTGGTTTGCACGTATACAGCATCTTTTAGAAGTGGAAGAGATGAAGCATTTACAGAGTGCTTTAAAAATAACGAGCCATTTAGAAGAAACAATTGCAAAATCTGGATTCAGTTGGTGGAAATTTGCTGCTTGCAAGCACTTTCATTCACTGCTTTCATGAATTCAGCCTGGAAGAAGGGAGTGGAAAGGAGGACTGGTTAGCTCACTGCTGGTGTGGTGACTCTTTGCCTGCCTGATGTTTCTCATGGTGCTTTCTGGAGCCCTGGTGTGGTTACATGAGGTGCCAGAACAGGGTTGGAATGCTGGCGGGTGCTACGCGAGATTTATGTGGACACAAATTGGTTCAGGGCTCTCTGGAGTTCAAGAACAAGTTAGTCTGTATAGACACGAACATTTTTTTTTACCTAAAGAATATGAGAATGGGATGAAAATAAAATGGGTCAAAATTTAAGTCTAAGCTACTACACTTCAACATAGCAAGAATCTCTGTCCTGACCGGCTTGTGTCCATAAAAATGAAACAAATGCCATTGGGATTGAAAGGGGATAACAGAAAAACCTTTTCATTCATTTTTTTTCTTTTAATAAACCATAAATACTGGGTTTTTTTTATATCAGAAATTGAATTTTAATAAACTATTGCACTTATTAGCATAATAAATATAACAAATCATAGCAGTGCACCTAGTTTAGGTTGTTTTTAGCAGTAATAACTCAATGTTTGCTCCCAGAAAATACTTTCATAAATGCAGTAAAAGTTAACAAAAAGTAACTTGACAAAAGACTGGTGGTACCTGTATGGAATTATTTTTTTCTGCATATGATGAGAGGGGAAAAATGCAAAATCACACCTGCAGAGGGAAAAACCAGGCAGGCAACTGGGACTGCAACGTCATAAACACTGGGATACAAAAGCTTCCTCTGTTTAGTAGGCAGCTAATGTTTGTTGTTGTTGTTTTCAGGCCCAAACTCGTGTAAAGCTGAATTTTCTGGACCAGATTGCAAAGTTTTGGGAGCTTCAAGGATGTACGCTGAAAATTCCACATGTGGAGAGGAAGATCTTGGATTTATTTCAGCTTAATAGAGTAAGACTGTTAGAAGGGAGAAACCAATCCTAAAAATATGTTGTGTTATCCCAGTTTCTGGGATGGTGTCACAGTTGTTCAGAGGAGATTTTGGGGTATAAAAAGTGTGACTTAGATGAAGCTAACATAGCTATTGTGACAAAAGAGTAAGTATAACACAATAGGAGCTTTCACGTGAGCTAGGAGATCAAATTAAATTTCCAGCTTTTCTTTAAAGTTGAGCTTGGATATAAACTGGCCAAGAATAAACTTTAGGCTTAACTGGAGAAAGCTTCTGAACAAGGACAGCAGTGAGCAAAACACTTTTCCCCTAGAAATACAGGAGAAAAAATCCAATTACTTTTAGGATGAAATTTGTTAAACTTGTGGAGGAGTTTTTGTATCCTGCTAGTGAGGGACGGGATTCACTGACCCCACGGATCTGGTCTGTGTTCATTATGTTGAGGGTAGTTTTCATTTGGTTGCTTTTGAGCCTATTTCATAGTACTTGTTCAGTGAGAAGAGTGATTGTACTGTGCTAGGAAGTCGTGCTGGAATACAAAGTGGAGGCACGGCAAACTGCAGCTGGGCAAGTTCTCCCAAGTAGGCTGGATGACTGCTCGGTCATCTGGTGCAGCTGCTGGCTCGTTTGTAGAGCAATGCAACAAGTTTACAGTTCCTGGATAGGTTTTATGTTATGTGTTCCACATAACATAACAACTTCCATACTTAAAAACTATACTTTTCTGGTTTAAAATAGCAATTGTGGTGGTGTCTTGCCTTTTAATCCAGCTGTGCTTTCCTTCAATGCTGATCATTTTAGTATTAAATACATGACCATCTTGTTTTCACTTTTTAGCTAGTTGCAGAAGAAGGAGGATTTGATGTAGTTTGCAAGGAGAGAAAATGGACCAAAATAGCCACGAGGATGGGATTTGCTCCTGGCAAAGCCGTGGGGTCGCACATCCGTGCGCATTACGAGCGCATTCTCTATCCTTACAACTTATTCCAGTCTGGAGCAAGCCTATTGGTAAGCTGTAACGAGCCTAAAGGAAGCCCAGTTAATTTAGCAGCAGGTTTATTTGTTGTTTTTTATTTTTATTGATGGAACATTTCCAATGACAGCACGTTAGGCTCGGTGGCACGCAGGTGACAAGGTGCAGCCTGTGGTGTTGATGCAAGCAATCCAGATAGCCAAACTTGTAATAAAGTTCTTAGAATTACCCTTCAAGGTAATCTCTTCCTGCTTTGAATACACCTTTTTGTATTTTCTCTCTACAGCCTCATGATAATGGACTTTCAGACTTTCTATAATGATTTATTGAATGCTCAATTAATGTCAAACACAAAGTCCTGCTGTGTTCCCAGACCATTGCAGGTCCCTCTCTCTGGCAGAACCAGCGTGCTGCGGGGCTGTGTCACTCGCGCAGACAGCGACTGAGGAACTGCATCAAACCGTGGCAGCACCTCCTCACGCTTTCACTAAGGGTGTCCAAGTTCAAGATTCCTTCATGGATGTGTAGTTAACGGCGGCTCATGACGTTTTTCACGCTTAAATTGTCACCCTTGCTGCTTAGGTTTGGCCATTAAAGCACAACTCAGGATTGGTTGAGAGCGGAAGCAACGTAATCCCTAATGAAGAATAGGGCTTTTCTTTTAGAGCAGTAGTCATTTATTTGGAAAACCAAAATAGGCTGCAGTTGCCAACATCCATTTTTATTTATTTGAAACACTCTTAACAGGATGATCTTTCAAAGAGAAGAGCACTGACCTTTTTTAAGCAATAAAAGCCCTAATCCTGTTACAAGCAGGTCTCTGTCTACAGAAACCCACACTAGCCTTTTACATATAGCTGCCAAAATGAGGGAGGGGTTTGACAGAAGTCAAGAAAGGTTGGAATGGAAGGCTTTTTATTGATTTTTTTCTTTTTTTTAGTGATGATCACTTCTCAGGGAGGAGCAGCTACATTCTACCGACCCTTCAGGAAAAAAGAATTGTGTAGGTTTGAGCGTTTTGCGAACTGGAGGATAAGAACAAAATATAGTTGAATTAAAAAATCTTCATGCTAGGGAAGCTGCTGCATCAAAAATACTTTGCCTTGCCTCGAACATGTTCATGTTAAGCAATGAAAAGCAACATTTTCTGAAGGCATTTCTTTGAAAACTTTGCATTTTTATTAGGCCTGAAAACTGCGGGTTCTCTTCTTTTCGAAGCTGATGTGTTTTGTGACACCTGGCTTTGCTTTCGTATTTTTGAGGTGTAATTGCACAAGGAGAGATGTAATTAGAAGTCGTAAGACAGGTAACATGGTACCACACTTCCTCGGAAGTGTAGCATCCCCGTGTGAGTGTCTGTCACGTAGCTGATGTTTACATTCTTGGTTTTCTCAGTTGCGGGCCCTTTCAGAAGAGAAAAGCCTTCTCAAACGAGGTCGTGCTTCTTTGTAAATGTAACTTGGCCAGCTCTCTTGCAGTGGGCACCTGCCACTTCATAGAATGGTTTGGGTTGGAAGGGACCTCAGAGATCATCTCATTCCACCCTCCTGCCATGGCAGGGACACCTCCTGCTAGACCAGGGTGCTCAAAGCCCCATCCAGCCTGGCCTTGAACACCTCCAGGGATGGAGCATCCACAGCCCCCTGGGCAACCTGTGCCAGGGTCTCACCACCCTCAGAGTGAAGAATTTCCTTCTAATTTCCAATCTAAATCTCTTCTCCTCCATTTTGAACCCATTACCCCTCCTCCTATCACCACAAGCCCTTGTAAAATGTCCCTCCCCAGCTTTCTTGTAGGCCCCAAGCTGATCCAGACTGACATGTTTAGTGAATGCAGCTCTGGAAGAGCTATGTAGTTTTGCTTAACTTCTTTTT
>VZZY01009548.1:19088-70071 GCA_013400335.1 Eurystomus gularis
TTTTTAACTCCTTCTTCCCCCTGAGCTGTTTAAATCTTCCCCTCCCATGTATGGCAGAGACACAGATTTTCAATGAGCTGAGAATCCACAGAAATCTGCTGGATTTAGCTCACTTATCACTCTAAGATTTGACTTTTTTTTTTTTCTTCCTGACAATGTTGTCTTCCAACCATGTTTGTTTTGCAATACGTTTTTTTGAGGAAAGAATCTCAGTTAAGAGGCTTTTTGGATTTCTTCTGTATGTTCTCAGTAACTGGTGCTTTCCCAGATGCTTCTTGTGTAGGTGTCCGTTTTATTGTCTGTTCGGTGCGTTGCTGGGAATCCAAGCATCTGTGAGTTTTGTTTTTGGAGAAGATGTAGCTATTCGATTTGACAGCTGTCAGTTTGAGATGTGTGGTTCCTTCCTGCTGTGTTTCAACAAACCTTTTGAGATAAACTCTTCATGCAGCCAAAATGATCATCCATAAAAGATTAGTGCTTGCATTCACTGATTTTTTTTAATTTTTTTTTTAATTGGTACTACTTGCAATATTCATTGACTTTTTTCCACAGAAGTTGAAAATACGGGATGATGTTATTTCCAGTGATGATTATGCCATAACTTAAATCTCATGCAGATTTGTGTATAGATTTAATTGTTTATATGTGGCTTAAATAGATGTTCAACTGGCTTCAGGAGTTATTTTGACAAATATCCCAGCTAGGGATGTCTCTACCTACCTAATAAATTAGTGAAGCTATCTGGAGCTCTTCAGAGGTGACAGATAGCATGTTTTTATTAAAGCTCTTGTTCATTCAAGCAGCAAAAATTTCTTAAATCAGCCAGTTTCTAATACTCGAAGCAGCTCTCCACAGGGGTGTGTTTATTTTATTGTCTTGAAACATTGGACCAGACAGGTCTTGGGTGTTTGTCTCCAGAGCAGTTGCAGTAAACCTGTTGGTGCCTGGTTCTTACCATCCGTGCCTCGCTTATGTTCTCAACCATCATCAGTATGACGCTGCAGAGTCACGCTGCGTGCCTGGAGGGATAAATGTGCCCTGCTGTGAATTGAGGTGTCCAGAATCTTCTGTCAGTACATCTTCTGGGATGCGTTGGCCGGGTATTTGCATGATTTAAAATGCAGCTGCAGTTTGGGGGGCTGGAGATGGTCTTGAGGTGGGTGTTCTGTTTTTCAGTGACTACAGCTGGTTCAGTAGTTCTGGGTCTGGTCTCTTCTCCAAACTAAGGCTTTCATGGCCTCAGTGGGATTCATATGGCCAAAGATTTATATGTGTATGCCTCTAATAAGATGTTTCTGTGTGAGATAGTTCTCTGGGACCATTTATTGTTACTGGAGTAAAATAAGCAACTTTGGTTTTTGTCCTCAAGTGGATACATAGCAAGGGTAGACCAGTTCTGTTCTGCAAGTACAGAGAGCCTGCATGATTAGCTTATCTGTAAATTATTACTTCATAAACATCTAAACTGGAGAAGGTGAATTGCATGAATTGCATCTCTTTTTTTTTTCTTCTTCTTCATCTTCTGGCATCCTGGAGGGTTTGTGAACATTCCTGCTGTGTCCTTTGCCTGCCAGAGGAGCTGCTCCTTAATGGTTTCAGCTGATGGGCTTTTAACTTACCCTCTGCCACCATTTGGAGCTCAAGGATTGTATGTGCAACCATCTTCTCAGAATATAATGAGATCATGATCACAGTATGTAGGATGAGCTTATGGTAAATTACTGATAGAACCTTACCCAGAATGCTCAGCTGGTTGGGAGAGGACATTTCATACTATTGCTTTGCCTTTGGGATACTGAGGCACTGGGAAATATTTCTGCTTAAATAGTTGTTGAAACCTCAGTATTTACGAAATGTCTTTTGGGCTTCTTTTCAGTGAAAAGTGCATATTTTTAATTTTTTTTTTCTTGGGCTCCCCACTGAAGTGCGAGAAGTTAACACTATCTCTTGTTTTGCTCTTTCAAGGTTTCGTTACTCTCTTGTTTAGGAAAAGCTGTTGGCCTTCTAGATATTTACTCTCAAGGATCATGTGTCTTCTCTTACCAGAAGGAGTCAAAGCTATTTTTTTTTTTTTAGTGAAATATTTGGGTTTCACATGAAGACACGATTCAAGGAACCAGATTTTAGAGAAGTCTTTAAATTTGGTGATATTCTATGTGGCATTAATCTCACAGAATCACAGAATTATTGAGGCTGGAATAGACCTCTGAGATCAGCAAGTCCAGCCTATGACCCAACACCACAACATCAGCTAGACCATGGCACCAAGTGCCACATCCAATCTTTTGCTTTTCTGTTCTCTCATTTTCATATTTTTTGTCCTGCTTGTCCATTTTCTGTCCTGAGAAATTATTACTTTTGACTTTCTCCCCCTGATGTTAATGGGAAATAATTCACATCATCTTTGGGTGTGAGCTTTAAGGGAGCGTGCTCCTCCGAAGAGCTCGCCGCGGCGCTCTGGCCTCTGTCTGCAGCACAGGAGGTGCCTGCATCTGCCAGGACCTACTGCTCGTGGGCACGAGCTGTAGAGTTGGGGCGTTTTCTGTGTTTAACGTTGAAATTAAGTCCGACGTTTGCTTTCAAAGAATAAGTCTAGAGCTTATGAAGTCTACAATTGAAGGCAGTCCTAAATAAACCAGCCTCTGGAGGTTTCTTTGAGCAGTGATGTGGACTGTGGGTGATAGTTGATGATATCCTGCTACCTGATGTTTCTTTTGTGATAAATTGTTTCTTCCAGCATGGGCTTGTCTGCTAAAATACCACTTTTCCCTCCTTTTCCGTTGCCTCTTCTGACTCTCATTTGTTGCTGAATGTCTGGTCTCTGTGCTGTCTACAGAGCGTCGGTCCTTACAGTGGTTCTCTTGTAGGTCCTGTCCCGTTTCTCTTGTGCTGATAAATGCTTGTGATGGGACCGGATGAACAGAACAGGGGGAATGTGGATCCAGCAATTCATGGGAATTACTTTCTGACAACATGAGACTTGTTCTTTCTTTAGGATTTGGTGTTTACTGATGAAAAATGGTTATAATTTGTCTGCTGTCACTGAATGTGGTGTGGCTTGACAAACTTGGAATTGTCATTAATTATTCTTGCCAAATGTATGCACTGTTTTCAGCAATTAAATGTGTTCATTCGACAGCTCCAAAGAACTAAAACTGTTCTTGCATCTTCTTCTTCCCTTCTGCCTTCACACAGCGGAGTTGTCCTCTTTAAACCACATAAAGAACATGGATTCTACACGGTGCTCCAGATAAAACCATATTTCAGTGTAGACAGGGATGTGTGATAGGCTGTAATTTGTTTATATGGCTCGGTCTGTCAGCATTGCAGTGGTGCAGCCTGAGGACACCATGGCAGTTTCCAGCATGCTGTTGATACAGCCTCCAACAGTACCAGCTGCTGGAAGAATTGGTATTGGTATTCCCACAAAGAAACGTTTGGCGCTCGTAGCATTTAAATGACGACTTCAGCTTTATTTAAGATCGTTTATTATGGTTATTGTGTTCAGTAAAGGGTCGGAAGAACTGATGTTGTGACTTGTTCAAATAGGTGATGTTACAATTACCATAAATACTGTTTTATTAACTCGGCACAGTAATTATTAAAACCCTGTCTACGTTCTTTCACATTAGCCAGGAAATTGTTCTACATGAAGTTTGGATTAGAAGTGGAGACAGAAATTAAGTAATCAAATTGTGTCTCTTTAGTGCTTGCAGAAACCAGATCTCACCAGTGACACAAAGGACAAGGAATATAAGCCCCACGATATTCCACAGAGACAGTCTGTTCAGCCATCCGAAACTTGTCCCCCTGCTCGTCGAGCAAAACGCCTGAGAGCAGAGGTGAGAGAACCTGACTTTCTGCGGACAAATGATCTGTGGTGGCCAGAGGAGGCCACAAAGATGATCCAAGGGCTGGAAGCCCTCTGCTGGGAGGCCAGGCTGGGAGAGTTGGGCTTGTTCAGCCTGGAGATGAGAAGGCTGCAGGGAGACCTTACTGTGGCCTTTTCAGTACTTAAAGGGGACCTACAAGAAAGGTGGGGAGGGACTTTTCACAAGGGCTTGTGGTGATAGGAGGAGGGGTAATGGGTTCAAAATGGAGGAGAAGAGATTTAGATTGGAAATTAGAAGGAAATTCTTCACTCTGAGGGTGGTGAGACCCTGGCCCAGGTTGCCCAGGGGCCTGTGGATGCTCCATCCCTGGAGGTGTTCAAGGCCAGGCTGGATGGGGGTTTGACCAACCTGGTCAAGTGGGAGGTGTCCCTGCCATGGTAGGAGGGTTGGAACGAGATGATCTTTGAGGTCCCTTCCAATCTAAACCATTCTAGGATTCTATGGCAGAGCCCGACGTCGTAGTGCAGCAATAGTTTGCCAAGCCATGGGACACAACAGGTTGTAGTGAAGTTACAGGACAAATGTTACTTCAATCAGTTTGCTAAATGTACGAGCACAGTAAACAGCTGTATACCTTTGTCATTGTTAAACATACCTAAATATTTATAAGTGCATAAATTATAAATAATATGGCAAGGATCATGTGATAAAAGTGTGTTACGGAGGTTTGGCTCTTCACCTGAAGCTGTTCCACTTCTACATTAGTTATAAGTGTGTAGACTATAATGATGTTTTCAGTATTATTATAAAATAATAAGGGGCTCAGATTAAAATCCAGGTGACAATTCTAGAAGCTTGTCTTCTGCAGCTCTGATCTCTGTTGTTTCCTCAGAGGACAGCCAGTGGACAGTAGTTTATTCTTTAAAGGTAGTGAGAGGTTTCTGAAAATCTTTCATGAGTTGAAGCCAGATGTTAGAGCAGAGAAGGTTTTTATTACAACATCAGCATTGCTGTATTTCATTTTTTTACCGAGTTCTATCAATTTGTGATATTTTCACCATGCAGTATAAGCAAAAATTGCACAGCTTTAAGTCATTGTGGTTTTGTACAATTACACAGGATTAATCTTAACATGTGCTTAAGAAATATTTATTTTTATAAGCATGAAATTTATTGATGGCATCCGCGTAAGGTTCCCCTGTGAAGACATATTTGAGGAGATCATGATGTGTCTCCTTCATTGCTGGAAAACTGTAGTACTGTGACTTCAGCCTTTCCAGACTGATGTTCCTGCCCTCAGAGAGGTTACTAGTTCTTTTGTTTGAGCAGATGAGGAGTCGGGGAGACTTATTCCCAGGAGATGGTCTCATTAGTGGTGACACCATGAGTTAGGAAGGTCAGAGTTGACTCTGTTTACAATCCGGAGTTCTATTTAAGCTTGTTTCAGGTTCTCTGTTAACTCCCATTGTTCTAGTCTTGGTCTTCATTACTACCAAGTAGCTCAGCTTAGTTGTTGCAAATTCTGCCTATAATTATTCTTAGTTTATAAGTTCTAATTAAAGTTTTCTAAAGCTTTTCCACTCAGATAGCTGGTTACAGGTAGATTTTATAATTCTATGAAGACCACAATTGTTTGGTCTGAAACTTTCCAGCTGAAGTATCTGCCTGTGGTTACAAGACGCTATTTCTCTCGTATCCCGCGAAGACTGATGGCAGGGCAAACATACTGAAATGGTGGCTGATTCCCTGGCACTGGTGTCGGGTGATACTGAGTGCACGTTTTTGTCCTTTCCGTGGAAATTAATTGCTCATACTTTGCCAGAATGCAAGGCTCCCCTCTCAGCTCTTTCCCTGAGCCCTGCTGGTGTCATGCACCTCATTTTTGTGGAAGAAAAATACTTGATGGAGAATAGGAGCTAAGGCTGAAATAAGCAGCGTGGACTGGATGTCTTAAGACAATTTCCAAAAGTTAAGATTTGTTACTGTTTTTCTGTTTCATTTCAGTGCAAAGTCAACTAAGTTGATTAAATCAATTTTATTCTACGCGGAAGCTACAAACAGCTGGTTTTTGCGCTGGTTTGGTTCATGCGTCTCCTCTTTTTGGTCTAATGAGATAGACAAGAGTTCATCAGTGTCTTAAATTATAAAAACCTGCGTTTGAGCTCATCTTTACCGGTTTGACATTTCCTCCTTTTCAAAGGCATTATAACCATCTACTGCAAACCTTTAAAATTAAGTGACCTGCAGGGAAGAACTGTAAATTAATTCTTACTAGCAAAATACAGCCTGTGGGACAAGTGCTAGTGTGCAGTTTTAAGACCTGTGCAGATTTACCTTGTCCTTTCTTACCTGGTGAGTAAACACTTAGGAGAAAATGTTCCTGATTAGAAAGGAAAAGGTTTTGAGATGCAGAGGGTTTAGATGCTTGATGTAGAAAAGATGAGTGTAAAAGACCAGAAGAATGCTGTGGAAGTGAAAGTGAGATGAATTGATAGGATGAAAGGCTCAGACGGAAAAGGAGAGCTGCTCTTGTGAAGCTAAATAGAAGCACAGAATATGGGCACAGTCACAGAAGTTCAAGATGGGGCATCAGTTACTGCACAGCCTGAGCGTCAGTGCGACCCGACCCCAATCCAGTATTACCAAATACAATGAACAGCATCTCTGTGCGTATCTTAAGCAGTGGAACCTCTGCCTGTCTCACAGAGATGGTAACTTGGACAAAGAACAGCAAAAGTGAAGGGGAAATTGTGTCAAAACCACCCTGTAAAAATCCCAAACAAGCAAGCCTACAAAAAAAACCCCAAAGAGAGGACAAGCAGAGCCCACCCCTGCGGGTGCCTGGCGGTGCGTCCGGCTGGAAGTCCTGGTGCTTCTAGAGCCGGGCCAGCAAGTCCCGTTGTTTGGGGAGCGGCCGATGATGACTGACCTGTGTGGGTAGCAAGACCTTGTTTCCTTAAGAAATTAGGCTTAAAAAATACGATGTTGGAGAAACCCATCTATCCACTGAGGGAATTCAGAATTGTTCTCACACAGTCTCAAAACTTCAGGGAAGAAATGTAAGGATTCAATGGAAAAACATTCCTGGAGTATGTTCTGTTTCTCCAGAGTGAAAGGAAATCTGTGAAAGCCCAAAGTTCTTTGCTCCTTTGCTTTTTACCAAATTCCACTGAAATAAAACTAAAACCATAGTTATCATTATTGGCACAGGCTTTTTGTAGGATTTCCCTTCAAGTCTCCCCAGCTTGTTCCCTGTGTTATTTCTCCCTGAACTCTTTTTTGAATAATTGAATACAAATATTTTAGAAATTCAAGTTGCCTTTTTTAGCTTTATTTGTTTGCAAGTGTGAAATGGCTCTTGGAGTTTAAATGAAATCCTCCAAATCTTTCTAGAACTTCCATCTGCCTGGAGTTTTCCCAGAACAAGTCAGGTTTTAAGACCCTCATTGTACCTCAGTGAAGTGTTTGTGTCTCACATCAGCTTGTTCCCTGAACCTTTGCAGTCCTCTTGGTGTTCATCCGAGCGCACTAAGAATTGTATGCAGAAATATTTTTTTAAATTATCCTTTTTTTTTTTTCCCCCCCAGTTCTTTTCTCAGCTATTGAAAGCATGGAAAAGTATGGAAAGCATGGGCCCTTGTAGGGTCTGCCACCAAAGTTACTCAACTGTAGAGACTTGCAGAGAATGATTTAGATCTCTGAAGTGCTGGGGTCTGAGCTGTGGGCCCCAAGTTGAAGCTGACCTGTGGATGGGTCACAACCCAGCAGAATGTTTTGGGTTTTCCATTGGCTTTGTGTTCCAGAGGCAGAACCTGGCCCACCTGTGTCTTTGTGGTTCCACCCTCACCCAGGTGGTCATGGTTGGGGTGATGGGTGAAGCCAGGATGATATTAACTGGGAGCCAATTAATTAGAATAGAATTAATTAGACTGTTGGGTGTGGCTTCTGTTGGGGCTGGCTGCATCTTGCTGAGTTGTCTTGGTGGTGCCCTTCCATGGGAAGGGCCCCTGAGGAGCCATCTCTGTCTGTTGTGTCCAGCAGGCGATGTTGGCACCACAGTGGGCAGTGGAGGAGCTGGGCCTACAGGAACCTATGGCAGGACTGTCTGAAGGAAGACTTGTGAGGGGATGTTGCTGAGTTCAGTGTTGGCCTGTGTGATCAGGCAACCGATGGCAGCACAAAATGATGATGGCTGAACCAGCACAACCATCTCAAAGGCGCTCTCTTGTCAGGACCCTGTGTTGGGCACCACCAGCTTTCCTCTTCTTCAGCGGCAGAGCAGCTCCGAGGGGCAGGAGCGGCGAGCGCAGTGAGCCCTGGGCTCTGCAGGCAGTGCCGGCCATGTGGATGGCTGTCAACATTGTCCCAAATGCGAGTGTCAAACCAGCGAGCTTGCATTTATGTATTTATTTGTTTATTTTAGGCAACCAATATTAAAACGGAATCTGACCCACCGGAAGCCAGAACTCATAATCTGAGACGCCGGATGGGATGCGCACCCCCGAAGTGTGAAAACGGTGAGTGGCGCATGGGGAAGGCGGCTCCTGGGGCTTTGTACAAACTTGTTTTAAGACCAGAGTTAAATTCATCAACTGGAACAATGCAATGTATTTCTAAAGAATACTGCTATTCACTTCATTTTTTAACTGGGAATTAATTGTAAAAGTTCTTTTTATGGCCTTGAAGTCATTTCATTTGTTTTGTAAGTGGTTGAGCTTTCTTGGTGAAGAAGATATTTTCAGTTGAAAAAAAAAAATACTACTTTTTTGAACTTCATTGTCTCTTATGGAGCAGTCAGAAATGAGGTTTGAGCCATATTTCAGTTTTATATTTTAATTAGCAACAACCCGCTAACCTTAGAGGAAACTCTTAAGAATGTGTAAGATTTCAGATAACTTTTAAGAAAGAATTTGAATTTGAAATCAGGAAATGAAACTCAGGAAGACAAAAGAGAGTATATTGTGAACTTAATGATAAAATTCCCATTATATGATTTTTAAATTGCTTCTTTTAGTAGTCCTGACTCTGTTGTTATCTGTCCTTAAGAAATAATAATTTCAGGCTGAGAAGAAATGTATAATGCTATCAAACAGAAGAAGCTTGTTGACAAATAATTTGGCAAGGCAAATATAAGAACCATTTACAACTACTTAATAATGAAATCAGCTAAGCAAGGTGTTGGTCTCCTTTGTTCATTCAAAATCTTTTTCCCAAGAATTTGGGTAACTTGTGGTCTTTAATTTGATATTATTTTTTTTTCTTTAAGGACTGACTTTAGACATTAACCTTTTTCTTTTTCCCCCTGAAAAGAAGGAGAAAGCTCTAGATGTTTTTTTAAGCACTTAAATTTCTGATGGATGTAGACATTCTTCTCTTTAATATCTGTGTTAGCTCTTGGACTCTAAGAAATGCTTCAGATTGTCCCATGTCCAGGTGCAAAGGTCTCTAGCTCTCTTGTAACTTCAGCTAAGGACTTCATTGTCCCCTTGCCTTCAGCAGCAGAGCCCTGGCATTCTCCACGCTCTGTTGCATGGGTTTGGGTGTGTGAGTTTTGGTTCTTTTCATAATGTCAGGAATGAAGACTTGGGTAGAGCCCTGCCCAAGATAGGCAGGAGGGTAAGGATGTAGAGAAACTGCTTCTTTGCCAGGTCGCTTCTGCTGCATGCTGACCTTTGACAATACAGCTTCATGAAAGCTACTGCTACAGGAAACCAAAGTGTGAAGGTCATCGTAGGAAGCTGTAGCGGTGTTTCATGTGTCCATGTGACTGGTGCAGTAGTTCAACCACATCTGCTAACGCCACGCAGAAACAAAATCTTAGCTTATGAAGATACTCATCATTTAAATTAAACTCAGAAGCTGTGGGCTGCAGTAGCTGTCGCTAGCTCTGACAGTTCCAGCTCCTGTAGGCCTTGAGGTGTTCTCATCTTGCCTTAAGCTAACTGCAACAAGTGTGTCTGTGGGGTAACAATTCAACAAACGACTTGGAGTGATGCAGTCTGACAAGCCATAACAAATAAAATAAAGAATAAGGGTAATGCTGAGCATTAAGACATTTTGGAATGCCCTCATCTGTTTTTCTGTTTCAGCAGAAAAGGAACCGCACAGCGCAGCGAAGCTTCCTGAGAAGAAGGAGCACGTCGGGGAGCCAGAGAAAGACAAATCCAAAGTCCGATCTAAAAAACCCACTAACGCTGTGAGTACGCCCAGCCTTCCTGCAGCCTCGTAGCCATTGCGGGTTTCTGGGTTTCTCCTGGGCCTGTAGTGAAATCTCGGGTCATTTATGTTGCGCTAAGGACTCGTATTCTTCATGTAACCCTGTGCCTGAGACAGAGCAGCGTCTGCGTCCTCTGGAAGAGACCCCCTGGCAACACCTGGCGCGGTTACAAAGCTGAAAATAACAGGATAGTGAAGTGTCGCTGTACCTACAGTAACTTGTTTCCTGTCTCAAAATAAGCATTTTAAAAGAAGAGTCCAAACAGAAGTGGTCCTTTTGTGAACCCTCTCCCCATTGCTCTTTAACCTTAGGGGAGCTTAATCTGAGCTTTGGCACCCAGCTTTCCAGCAGACCTGTCGCTTACTCCACAATTTCAGCACTAATTTGGACAATTTGTTGTTCAAACGCTTTTTAAAAAACAACCCTGTTCCTGCTCCAACTCTCCACACACCACCATCCAAAAAACCCCAAGCTGAAGGCCATGGTAGTTTGTCTCACTTTTGAGAAGGTGATCCTGAGTTTGTTTTTTCTGTCAGTGCTACTACTTGGGTCCTTCCTAAATCCAAAAATGTTCTTTGTTTCATCCACAGCTATAGGTTTAAATACGCAAATACAAAAAGCCTGGCCCCTCTACCCCCAAACAAAAAGGCTTGTGGGGAGGAGCAGGAGATGCTGCTACTACTTCTTTTTGTCTTTGACAACATAAGGCAACAGGGTCTGCTTGACCTGACAGCTCTATTCTGTATTTGAGGAGAGCCTTCCAGTCTGTGGCTAGTGGAGGTGTGGTGTAGGACAACCCTTCCCACCTTTGGAGCACCTGCACCTTCTCCTTGGGGCATGGTAGCTGCCAGGTGAAACCTCCATCAGACTTCTTCCGCAGCTGAGCGCTGCCCAAAAGCACAAGCTCTGCTGAGAACTGGTGCCTTTCCCAACAAAGTGAAGGTCTTGGCCAGTATCTCTGGGTAAAAAGAGGAACGCTCCAGTCAAGAGGAACCTCCTCCTGTCTTCTGAGCCTCCAAGCAGCTGGTCTCAGGGCAGGATGATGTGCTCACGCTGCGTGTGAGAGCAGCAACAAAAAGGATTTGTGAGCAGCCAGCCGGTGTTGTGTCGTGTTCTGCCTGCAAATCCCCAGCGCTGCTGGTGTAAACTGGCCTGGCTACGGGGTTGAGTCTGCTGTCACTTGGAAAAGAAATGCCTGGAAGGGCTGGCAACTCTTGTGGCCCTTCCTTAAATTACAGAGGGGGTTATGTAAACTTTTACATAAACATTTTGTTTATGCTTGTCTATTTCCCTTTCAGAGTAAGAATAATTTTTGGGTAATTTCAAAGTAAAAATAAGCTTTGAGAAATGTCACAGGTGACTGAGTTACCAGACTGCTCGTCACCACGAGTTACCTCAAGTGCTCAAATCCCCACTCTGGCAATTTCTTGTTACAGGTGGATTTGTATGTGTGTCTCTTATGTGGCAGTGGTAACGATGAGGACCGTCTCCTGTTGTGTGATGGCTGTGATGACAGTTACCATACTTTTTGTTTAATTCCACCCCTTCATGATGTTCCCAAAGGGGACTGGAGGTGTCCCCAGTGTTTGGCTCAGGTAATCCGACAAACCATAGAACTACTTTGTGGGGTTTTCCAAACTTGATCCTAGGGATTGAAAATACAATTTGTTGTTACTTGAGGTTGTGCAAACAAGGTGATAGAGGGTAAAGCTAAAATGAATGCTGGGTGTGCTTCAGATTAGAAAGCTGTCACTTCAATTTTTGGCACATCAAAATATTATGTGTCTTTAAATTTGATTTCAATTGGCACCTTTCCTCTGTATTTAAAACTGGAGTCTCACTAGGGGCTTAAGGGTGGGGGTTTATGCATCTCTTCTGTTTCTGTTTAGCTCTACTAGAGGAACGAGAAATTGCACGTATTAACTTGATTAATGTTTATGCAGACTTGTAAATAAATATTTTGATTTGGTGCATTAAAAAGAGTAGTGGCTTCTGACCCTGACTCGGAGTGGTCATTTAATGTCAGTCGAGTGTCGTTCCTTCTTACCCATCAGATGTGTAATAGCCCTTTCCTGTAAAATCTGAGAAGAGACTGTCTTATACCTTACAGAAATAATTATCTTTCCAATTGCAGGAGTGTAATAAGCCTCAAGAAGCATTTGGTTTTGAACAAGCAGCAAGAGACTATACACTTCGCACGTTTGGAGAAATGGCAGATGCGTTCAAGTCAGACTATTTCAACATGCCAGTACACGTATGTTCATGTGTTTATCCTGGTGCCATCATTCATTTTTCACGCTTAATTAAAATAGATAACTTCTGAGGGGAAGCGGGGAATTGTGATCTTGAATAGGATGAAATCTCAAATCAGAGGTTCTCATTTAGAATCCTAGAATGGTTTGGGTTGGAAGAGACCTTAAAGCTCATCTAGTTCCACCCCTGTGCTGTAGCAGGGACACCTCCCACCAAAGGAGGTTGCTCAAAGCACCGTCCAACCTGGCCTTGGACTGATTTATGTCAAGGAATCCTTGTTCTTGCTGGTGTCATGGTTTCTTGTTCTACTGGCTTCTTCTTTTGGGGTTTTGTTTTCGGGTGTAACGAAGGGTCTGTAAGGAAGAGAGCACTCTCTGTCACCCATTCCTGAGAGGAGAAAGCAGCAGCGTGTCCTGCATGGAACCATGTTGCTGCTGCATTTTTTTTCTCTTCTTGAAGCCATTTTGAAGTGGGGGAATGCTTCAAGCTAAGGGAGGTTCCTCCCTGCAATAACTTCTATGCACATGCTTTTTTATGTACGGAGTCCTCAGTCGATAACTCCTTGTTTTTCTTCTTCTCATATCTAGATGGTCCCCACCGAGCTGGTTGAAAAAGAATTCTGGAGACTCGTTAGTACCATTGAAGAGGATGTGACAGTAGAATATGGAGCGGATATTGCTTCAAAGGAGTTTGGCAGTGGCTTCCCAGTTAGGGGTGGGAAATTTAAAGTTAGACCAGATGAAGAGGTAGGTCTACATCAGCTCACTGTGTATGTTTGTATTGCAGTTCTTCATTAAATAAGTCTCTCTGGTTCAAAGCACAATAATAGAACTGCGACACAGTGTTTGTTTTGTGTATCTGGCACAGTATTTGAAGGGGAGAATTACATCAGAGTTTTGAATAAATAAAATTTGCTATGATCAGACGTCGAAAGCCAGAGGTTTATCCTAGAAGTTAATAAATAACTTTCAAACTAACTTGATAAGGGTTGTGAAAGGAGCAAAGACAATAGAGGCTTTGTTCTTTCATTCATTGACCCATTTCTTATATTTTTCACTTCACTTGGGAAAGATGCTTTTCATCTGTTGCTCCTTTGGCAGTTCTACTTTCTCGGGTTTTTTTGCTTCATGTTGTTTATACCCATGACCGTTCTGTTCAATTTTTCAGGAGTACCTTGATAGTGGCTGGAATTTAAACAACATGCCTGTGATGGAGCAGTCTGTTCTTGCTCACATCACTGCTGACATATGTGGGATGAAATTACCCTGGCTATACGTAGGAATGTGCTTTTCTTCATTTTGTTGGCATATAGAAGACCACTGGAGCTATTCGATTAACTATCTTCATTGGTGAGTTTGAGGAATGAACTCTGCCTGAGAAACAATCTCCCTTTCGTTCCCCCTTCCCCTTTCTAACTAAAACCAGGCTCTTCGGCCGAGGCCAGAATAACCCTCGCAGTCCTGCAGCAGCAGAGTTAAATTTGACACAGTGGTTCCTGCATTCATTTGCTTTTGGACAAGAGGTCGTGTTTTGGAAAGAGACATCCATTCCCAGCTTCAAAAAAATCCATCAGAGATGCAGCAGATACTCCATCAAATGTTCTGTTACGCTCAGTGTAAAACTAAAACCCATGCAAGTCTGTGGTTTGTTTTTTTTTAAATTCATCTAACTTCAACTAACAATTGTAAGATCTTGCCTATTTTTGTCTGTTAGAGAGATCATTCTATCATAAATCCTCCCATCAAGCAAACACTTGTCAACTAATCAGGACAGATCTTTGCCATCTCTTTGATATTCTGAATAGATTGAACTTCTTAAACTTCTCACCTTACAACAGCTTCTCTAGAGTTTGAATTATTCTTGTCACTCTTCCTGAAACCTGTCAAGCTCTTTCCCTTTCCTTGTTCACGTAAGTGTTCAGCAAAATGGTAAAGCCCCATCCCAGCTGCTGTTCAGCAGATGTCTTTAGGGTCGAGTATTCAGTTGCTGCTGCTGTAGCGCAGTCCAGGTAGTCAGTGACTTAATTCATTTGCTTTCTTAGGACTTGACATTATTAAAACAAACATTTGAGTGAGGCTACGTAAAGGAGGGATCAGGATTGCATTGTAAAAATCATCTTCCTTGTCTTTTCTTTTTCATCTGGGTCTTCAGTCAGGCTGAAAACTGAGGGAAGGAGACGAGTTGTTTTATTTGCAGTAGAAATGTCATTCCTTCTAGGAGAGCCTCCCTCGCTATTGTTAGCCTGGCATTATGTCCTCCGTGGTTTGCACCAGGCGCCGTTAGTGGTTGCAGTAAAGGCCAGAAAGGTGCGTAAGCGCACATGTGTATCTGTGCGCACGTGTGTATCTGTGTGCACACGTGAATGTTCCCCTGCTGCTTTTAATTCATTTATCCTTTAGCATGAAAGTCCTTGATGTGTTTTCATTTGCAGGTCTTCATCTGTATTTCCCTTCAACGCAGAGGTTTAAGTCGGGGTTTTTAGCCTGTTTGAGAGCAGTGTGTAGTTGAAGTTAATGCTCTTCTGGGCCAGAGAATCAATCTTAACACCCTGCCGCTGAAGAGACAATGCTCCAAACTCTGAAATGACTTCAGAAGGCAGAACTTGTTCTTGTGAAATCCTGGGGATGGCACGTTCATCTCCAGTGTTCCCTTGTGCCTTGAAGGAGCTTATGTTCTGATACAGTATTTCTGTGGAGGGTCCCAAGTGAACCACGGCTACGGCAGCAGACCTTCCGTAGGGCTGGAGGTGATAGTTCTGCGTGACTAAGTCCTGTGTTAGTTCTTGAAATTGTAAAAGGAGAAAAAACAGATCTTTGCTTCTAATGATGCTTGCAAATAACTAAGATGCTAGTGCTGGTCAGAGCAAGAATTACCACCACCGATGCTAGTATTTCTAAGGGCAGGAATGTGGAGCTGTCAGCAGTGCAGAAAGAACTGTCACCCTCACTCCTGCAGCTTGCTGCCTGCAGAAGGCCGACACCTGCACCCATCCATTAGAACTGTATCCTTCTCAGGTCCCTGTTCTCCTGAAGTCCAGAGACCCCTGGGACCAGTATCCTGGTCCAAGCCTAGTGTAGTTCGTAGCTGCTGTAATCCATTCTTGGCACTCGCCACGTATCAAGGACCAGAATTCTCGCCTAACCCGGTATCGAGTCAGGACTCAGGACAGTTTTATTTGCATCCATGGCTGATCTTCAGGAATTCATAGAATTCTTCCAAGATGAAGACCAGATCCAAGGCTGCATCGTCATTTAGCGCTGCATAGTGATAACTCTACTTGTGCTACTCCTTGTGATAGCGGTGTAGATGCCCTTCCACCATCCCTGCTGGCAGCTGTTCTCTTCACCACATCGGAGGTGCAGCTCCTGGGTATGAGGGATACGCTTCTGGATTCATACGTCACTCTCTTCTTCTGGAATCTTCCCAATTGCTTCACGATGTACGGAAAAAACCCAACCACTGTTGGGTCAGCTTTACTCCGCCAGCTCTTCGGGAGTCTTGGGAGATGGTGATTTGTCTGTTACCTTCTTTTCTCAATACCTTCTCTAACATTGTTCTGTGTAAGGCCTTGGACGGCGTTTCCCCCTGCGCTGTAGCGTGCCGGCTCCCTCGTCAACCTGGAATGGTGTCTGCGGCAGCAAGTCTGCACAGCCGTAACTTTCTTGGCTGGCCTGAACGGGGTTAGGCTGTTGCTAAAAGTTCTTTGTTCCTGCTCTGGATATGGTGGGGTTTGGTTTTCTTCTTGATGTCTTTTGCACAATCTGGAAGTTCAATTTCTAACTATGTGTTGCTTTGATGGCAATTATGCACAAAAGGACTGGCTTTGGCTGTTAGATCCAAGAGGGAGTTTGTGTTCATGGTACAAGACAAACAGTTTATGTTGTGAAGTTGTGCTGGAATCAGCAGAACTTCACTGAGGACTTCTTCAGTCTTTCCCCCCCCCCCCCCCCGAATATTTTAAGTATGTGTTCAGAAATGTAGGCAGTTAAAATCTTGGGTCTGGAGGAGGGACCTATGTGAAATGTGGAGATGCAGGAAGGTACCTTATCTTTGCGTTCCTTCCTGGTGCTAGACCCTTCTTTTGACACAGGGTGTTTTAAAGCAGAAGACTGAAAATGTAACTGACAAGATTGCTGATATTTAACTTTCTTTTAATAATCTTGCAGGGGGGAACCTAAAACGTGGTATGGAGCCCCAGGGTATGCAGCTGAACAGCTGGAGGATGTAATGAAGAAGCTTGCTCCAGAGCTCTTTGAATCTCAGCCAGATCTCTTGCACCAACTTGTCACCATAATGAACCCGAATACTTTGATGGCCCACGGAGTGCCTGTATGTTGTTGGAACCTGTGCTACTCCCCCGGTTCATTTGCACTAAATTCTCCTTCCAAGCTGATAATTGAAACCACTTTTATTGCAGGGATAGTGTGGTAGCTGCCGTGTGCGTTGTATCCTCCTTGTCTAGGAGAATGTGCCAGTATGAACAGATGGGCAATGGAGTCGTTGCTTTTGGAACTGCCTGGCAAACTCTTCTCTGGAGATCCACCTTAGTATCTGTCTGTTTCTGTAGCTCAGCTGGAAAGTTTAGTCGCAACCTTTGAAACAAGGGCAGGAGCTCTTCCTGTGTCTGTCGAATCAGAGTCCTTTTCTGGGGGCTGGGGGCAAACCTCATTCTTACGTTATATGTCATCCACGTCCTCTTATTTTTGCTGGAGAAGTTCTGAAGTATTTAAAAATATTTTTCATGAGTTTCTGTCATACTCCATACTAGATTTTTCATGGGAATTGTGTCCCTTTACAACTTAATTAGCTTTTGACTGGCTGACTTTGGCACTTAAAGGGAAATCTGGAAAAAGCAGCAAAATTTGCGGTTTCTGCTATGCTTTGAGAGACTCCAGAATGGAAAGATGCAGGAAGACCTGCCTGCTCTCATGCCGATTGCGTAGCACCAAAGGATTAGATTTCCAGCTGTACGAACCCTTGAGCAGGTTCCAGGTTTCAGCTGAAGGGAGCCTTGCCTGCGCTCTCCCGCTGTAACTGCACGGAGCTGGCGAAGCGCAGGACGCGCGGACGTGGGACTTGAAGTGGCTTGGAGCGCGGGAGCGGCCGCGAGAAACCCCTTTGCTCACGGGGGTTTTATATGACAAGTTACCAAGTACGAGTTGTAATTCTCAGGCGTATGTTTTAAAACTCTCTGAAGTCGTTAGAGAAGTTACAAGGAACTGGAAATCCGTGCTCTCTTTGCAGCCTTCAGTTCTGCTCAGGTTTGGCCTAACGCTTGGCTGTCTTTTCTTCCAGGTTTATCGAACCAATCAATGTGCTGGCGAGTTCGTGATCACCTTTCCCAGAGCCTATCACAGCGGCTTCAATCAGGGTTTCAATTTTGCTGAAGCTGTGAACTTCTGCACAGTCGATTGGGTATGTTCCAAACCCAGTTTTTCATTAAGCGTGCAGTTCCAAAGTTGTTCCTGGCTGATGCGCAGCTCTAACTTACTGCTGATGCACAAAGCTGGTGCGCAGATCGGAAGGAGCCTGGTACTGGAAGGATAATGTTTTGCTGAAGGTATTTCATTCGTGCGGTGAACTGTGGGCTTCCTCCAGTTCCTAAGGTTTGGTTCCAAGTTGTATGTTGGGGCTGATACATCTTTTACAGCAGGAGGTAGGCACGGTCCTGTGCGTGGCTGGAGTATGAGAAGCTCCAGGGCTGCCAGAATCTGCTCCTCTTGTGTCCCCAAATTCCAGTCAAATCATCAAGAAGTGGAAGGAAATTTTTCTGTTCGTTGCACTGGGAATTCTCTGAAGAAGTGTCTTCTACTGCTGAAAACCAAAGCCAGCTTGGACATCCTTCCTACTTTAGCTCCTGTGATTAAACCATATGATACATTGAACACACATTAAGAACAGTTAAAGGCTTTGATAGTCCTCTTGGGGAAAAAAGAAGAATTGCATCTGACGTGAGGGCATCTTGGATGGCAGAGGTGCTGTAGGTTGTTAGTAAGACTGTGTTAATTAGAAGGGAATAGAAAGTTTTCATGTTCAAACAGAAGGTTTAGAGAGCAGTACTTCATTCCTAGTAAACTTCACTCAGCTCATGGAAACAACAGAGACAGGCTGTTGTGTCTGACAGAAACAACAGTGCAATTATTAGGTCATGGCAATTTATTAAGGTTTTTTGTCTTTTTTTAAAAGACAAAATAAAATATCTAACAGATAAAAACAGATGGAGGATAATTGCTCCAAAGTTACAAGTAATCATTTCTCCTTCCCAGCAGATTTCTCAGACACAAAATGTTGCCTCATCTTAGAAAGATCCTTTGAAGCTACCGATATTTCAAATTACTCTTCTATTTTTTTTTTCCCCAATGAGGTCTTAGCTATTTGTAAATGTGGCCTGTCTAAACATGCTGCTAGATTTAAAAATCCTAACTTAGAAGTATGAGACGACTAAGATAGGAAGAAAGCGTTGTGCATTGTGGCTGTGCTCACACAGCGGCTGGTTTGGTTTGGTTTTTCCTCTTGCCCATCCATGAGTTTCATACTCTTAACACATAGCCTCGGTGTAACCTGAGCATCGCCACCTGCCTGGGCAGTGACGGCCTGAAAACAAAGCTACGAGCACCCTGCCCAGCTCGCGGTGAGCTGCTGGCTCTGCCTGGGGTTCGCTAGGGACTGCAGCGGTTCCTGGGGTCGGCAGTTTCTCGTGCTGCAGCACAGCTCATGGCCTGCGTGAAACGGCCGTATCGTTGGAGAAGCAGGTCCCGTGTGTCCTGCAGCCTGCCTTTGATGGGGTGTCCCTCCAAGGTAGGGTAAGCGTACAGACGCTTCCCCAGCATCAACTTTTACCTTGGGTCCTCCTGAGCCCCTTGTGGTTTAGTGATGTAGTGACCTCTGATTAGTCTCTTTCAGATGGTGCATCCCCCGTGAACCCAACAACCCTCAGCGTCCACTGAGAAAGGGTCCTGAGCAGTCCTGGTTTGCCAGAACCTCGGGGTCTTGATTTCTCTAGTGTGACGTTCTGAATTACAAATATTGTTGCCAGAAGGGTTTGTCTTGGCCTTTCATTTGGATAGTTTTGGGTTAGCAGCATCGAAAGTTACTATCTTAATGTAATTTTCAAAATGAACTCTTCATGTATTTAATGTTTTCCAACACAGCTACCGTTGGGTCGCCAGTGTGTGGAGCATTACCGGCTGCTGAACCGTTACTGTGTCTTCTCCCATGATGAGATGATCTGTAAAATGGCTTCCAAAGCAGATGTTCTTGATGTTGTGGTAGCATCTACAGTTCAGAAAGACATGGCTATTATGATTGAAGATGAGAAGATGTTGCGTCAGAAGGTTGATAAACTGGTGAGTTGTAGGAAATGATGTTATAATGAATGAAGGAACAGTTGAAAATGTTAAGCAATAAGGGGAGACAGTCTTGTTCACAACTCCCTGAAAGGAGGCTGTAGAGAGGTGGGTGCTGGTCTCTTCTCCCAAGTAACAAGTGATAGGACAAGAGGAAATGACCTCAACTTGCACCAGGGGAGGTTTAGGTTGGACATGAGGAAAATTTTTTTCCCTGAAAGGGTTGTGAAGGGCTGTGCCAGGCTGCCCAGGGCAGTGACTGAATCACCACCCCTGGAGGGGTTTCCAAGCCGTGGAGATGTGGTGCTGAGGAACATCGTTTAGCAGCGGACTTGCTAGAGTAGGGTATGGTTGGACTGGATGATCTTAAAGGTCTTTTCCAACCTAAATGATTCTGTGATTCTAAATGAACAGTGGTGTGAGAACATGCTGGAACTGTGTTGTCCATGATGTAGAGCTACACAGCGCCTTCCTGAGTGGCACTGTTGATTTGAGAGGACCGCTTGGGTAAAGAATCATTTATCGTGCATCTCATTTTAATACAGTTCAGAATGTCTCTCTTAAAGTAATATTTGTGCTTTCAGTAATTCAGTCAGAATAGCTGGTTTCTCATTAACCAAGCTGCTACCTGCTTTTAATGTCTTATTTCTAAACTTCATTATTCCTTTGACAAACTCAGCTTCTGATGTTTTAGCGTGGGATAACCACCTCTTCGTTAGACATCAAAGTGACGGACCGCACTCTTTTGCAGGGAGTGACTGACTCAGAGAGAGTGGCTTTTGAGCTGTTTCCTGACGACGAGCGACAGTGCTTGAAGTGCAAAACCACCTGTTTCATGTCTGCTGTGTACTGTCCGTGCAAACCGGGGCTCTTGGTCTGCTTGTACCACGTCGAGGATCTCTGTTCCTGTCCCACCTACAAATATAAACTGGGGTAAGCTTCAGAGAGCAAGTACTGCTGTGCTCTGGAGAAATCGTGGTTCGATGATCTAGTGCCTGCTCTGTTTTGTTAGTGGTGTTCGTCCCGGGGTTCTGTTTCTCGGTCCTTTGCACACACAGTGTCCCCAAAATCAAATGCCTTTTTCGTGTGTCTATACAAAGATTTTCTTCTCAGCATTCAGCACCTATAATGGCAAAAATCGCTGGGTAAGTTAGTTCACTGTTTTCATTTATAGCAACCATCATCATCATCAACCCTTACAGCCAGTCCTTGCCAAGTAGTATTTTCTCTTTTATTGGCTTTTCTTCCTGTTGTCACCTTCCCTTTCTAGTTGTTTGTTACATCTTTGTCCCATGTGAATGTAGCTTGTCTGAAGACAATTTAACAATTGCTTCAGTTGTGATGTTGAAATTGCTTTTGAAGCGTTTACATGTTGAAATTGTCTCTAGGAGCAACATGGTGTGGTTGTAGATCTTAATGATGTAACCGTGAGTGCACAGCAGATCATATCTGCACTGTGCGGACCAACACATCTTGATGTCCCTCCCAGTTTCCCCCAGTTTTTGCTGAAGAGTTTGAATTCTGTGCTGCTTGTAGGTACCGCTATACCCTGGAGGAGCTCTACCCAATGATGAACGCCCTGAAGATGCGTGCGGAGTCCTACAACGAGTGGGCTTCCAACGTTAACGACGCTCTGGAGGCAAAAATAAACAACAAAAAAAGTCAGTACCTTACCTTTTGTCTGCAGCACCTAATTTTAAGCAGCTATTTTTACAGTTTTTAGTTTCTGAACCTTAGCAAACTTTGCCTTATGCAACAATCAAATCATACAATAATTTCATGTTTTAAAGTAAGTAGTTCAGCTATTACAGTCCCAGAAATGATGCTAAGCTGTCTGTGTGAGAAGATCGTAAATCTCTTACACAAAATATAACTGAAGTTGAAACAGAAACGTATTTAATGTGTTGTGTTGTTCAGCCTTACCATTTCAAATCCATCGCAGAGAGAGGCTTTCGTTAACTTGGTGTCTGTCCCAAAAGGTCTCGTAAGTTTTAAGGCTTTGATAGAAGAATCAGAAATGAAAAAGTTTCCGGACAATGATCTGCTGCGACACCTCAGGCTGGTTACACAGGACGCAGACAAATGTGCCTCGGTTGCTCAGCAGCTTCTTAATGGCAAAAGACAAACAAGGTAAATGTTCTCTGTGGGTTTGCAACAGAACTGAGTCCCTGAAGATAGATGCGAGTGTTGTGTAAGACTTAAAAATGAAAGTAATCTTTTTGTCTTCTTGAGAGAGCCATCTTTTACAGGGAGACTCACCTTTACTGCACGTAGTAAATTAAACATCCTGAGCTTTCAATCTCTTCTTCCGCTGAGAGTCAGGCAGTAAATCTGTTCTAGTGCTCCCCAACAGGAGAAGTGGATGCGGTGTTTCCAGACAGAGCAACACCCAACGAGACATGGTCTTGTCTTTGTGCTGTGGGGACTGAAAATCTGTCAGTGCTGCACGTGTCATTATATTCATTACACTTTATGCCTTGTGGAAGAATAAAGTGGCTTTAACTTCCTGCTGGTGGGGACGCTGGATGAGATCTCTGAAAAATACGTGCTCTTTCTACAGCAGCGTTCATGTTAAATCTTTTAGACAGGTTATCAGCTTGAGGAATTTGGAGACAGGGCAGTCTTGAGGTAGGAAATTCTTTGAGGAATGGATGCCTGGCTGCCTAGTCCTGCTAGGGCTTTCCAGATCTGAAATGGGTTGGAAGGAGTCAGAAGATCCAGAAGGACATGAATGGATCTCCTCAGTTGTGACCATATCAATGTACTAGCCTTTCTCTTGGGGATCACAAATCGCCACCTTCTGTTGCACATTCTCCACCCAGACCAACAATGGCTGCCTCTGGCCTCCCGGGATGACAGGACTCTCAGAAAATCTTGGGTTTATGAATGTGGAGGACACTATTGCTCAAGCCCAACAATCCTAATACTTCAGGAAAAACTGTTTCTCTTTTGTCCCATCTGGACAATTTTCAGCTGTTTCTGCTGCTTCAAGCAACGTGGTGTTTGTCAGAGCAGTTGCTCTTTGTGCTGGTACAACTGCACCCGAGTGGTTTCTGCGTGTTGCCTGCCTCAGCAGGAATCCTGTAGCTTGTCACTGCCCGTGTTCTTGCAGTATTTTAAAGGCTGACTTTGAAGGACTTTGGTAGAACATTCACCAACTATTTAGATACAATTCTTATAGCTGCACTTTCCCTTCCTAGTGATCCCTGTGTAAGTCTTTGTAGCAAGGACTTGATAAAGTTCACCTTCACTGTCTTGTAAACACAAGAGTTTGAAGCCCATGTCACAGCAACGTAGAAATATCACAACAGGAAATGAGAAATTCAGCACTCCAACAGACACGACTTCTGCCAGATGGGTGATTTCCAACCCAGAGGTTCATGGCACTGTTACCAAAGGATGTGTCCACTCCTCACCTCTTCCTTCATTCAGCGTCGAGCCGTCTCTTCTTGTCCTGGCACCCGCAGTCTGTGTTCTCCCATCCACGCTGTTTGCTCAGGCCTCCTGATGATGCGCTCAGAGCAGCAGCCAGGCCCTTTCCAGCTGCTCTGTGCCAGAGGAGCTCCTCCAAGAGTCCTTCCCCCTCTTAACACGTACCTGACTATGGCCTGGAAAGAGCGGGAAGCAATTTTTATCTTCAGCTCCTTGACTGGGTCTGTTCTCTTGCCTCGGTGACACCAGTGTCTCAGCCTTTCTCAGGCTGTACCTGCGCGGTACATGGATAACCCACGCGGGGCTGCGCTGCGCGGGATCCGGGCAGCGCTTGGGCTGCGTTCCGCATTTGCTCGAAGAGTGGCTTCAGCCCCTCTCCTGATTTCTCCTTTGATCTTTCTTGGCATCTTTCTGGGAAATTCCAGTTGCATGTCTTCATAATTGGAGTTTTAAAGACCCAGGTTATTTGATGGATGGTTTTTTCCTTAAAAGATTGAAGGGAGAAGGCCTTGTAAACTGTGTTCAAAGATATAAAAAGAACAATCTGCTTAAAGTCTTGATGCGTGTTACATGAAATACGATTTCATCTGTGAAGTTCGTATCTGCAGGATGTTGGGCAGCCCTCATCACACCGATGGGGTTATGAAGGGTTGTGGGCTCTGCCTAAAGTTTGGTTCATGCTTTTGACAAAACTCCCTTTATTTTTGCTCTGATTGTCAGTTTGGACGAGTCGTGCGGTAGACTTGACTGGAGAGGTCATCCTTGTTAATCCTGTGATAGTCCAGGACCTCCTCCTGTGTGGTACACGCAACAGTTCCTGGCGAGAAGAGACCAAAGTAGATGAGAACTATTCTCTTAGATTAAATCCTGTGACTCTTGCTCACCATCTTCTCCATAGCACATGAAGAAACACAGACGGGCTGTTCCTTCCTCTTTCCTTTGGTTCTTGCAGTGCTGGGTTCTCACCAATGCTGTTTGGGGGCTCAGGCTGTGAACGGGCGTCTGAACGGGGCCCACAGACGCTGCAGCCCTCGCTCCTCGCTCATCCCGGGCACTGGAGCTGCACCCGTGTGACAGCCGGGCAAGGACAGGGCGATGTGCTCACTAGGCAGCCCCGTCCTTCTCCAGGTTTCATGGTACCTTTTCCGCTTCTCAGTCTCCAGGAGTTTAATCACCTTGTGCTTTGAGATGTTTGTCATTAATAACCCTGGATGGACATGGGCTTTTCTCCTGGGGATGTTTTTTTTTTTTTTAGGCACATGTCATTTTTGGTTATCAAAAACATCTTGTGACAGTTTAGACTTCAGACACACGTGTGTGCGTGTATGTCAACATAAATATTTATTTTTAAAACTTCTGCTTTTTCCTGGAAGATACTGCAGAACTTCCACAAAAAATAGTAACATGCTGTAGACCATAAAACAGCCTGTGCTGTACCTGAGACTTCAAATTCATTTTCTTGTTCAGCTTACCATGGGTTTTGGAACTCCCAATGTGATCTTGCATATCCTTTAAAAATACCTATTTTTAACATAGAATGGCAAATAAAAATTGATTTTACAGTGCTCACGTTCCTGTCACGCTGGCACGTCCTGCTGGGATGTTGTTTTCCTCTTTTGTTTAAACGACATGTTGTGGATTAAATTGGAGCCAGCACTGTAAGAGATTTCTTTCCTTTTCTGTTCAGGGTTCTCAGACCTAGCTAATACTGGCTTGAGTTTAGAGAGGTTTTTAATATTAGCCAATTTGTTAACACTTATAAGCCACTCATTTGATACGAAGCTTTTAAATGAAAATGAAAATGATGATTTCAGCGTAAAGGGGATTTTTCAGAAGTGCCTACACGACCTGTAAATATAAAACCCATTCAGAATTGGGATTTGTGCCCTTTTGGTATGGGCATGGGGAGAGCTTACAACAATAGCTATTGCAACATAACTGAATAGTTTATCCACAATCGCTTTGTGTTCTGGAAAAAAAGCTTAATTTTAGTCCATAATAACCAGTGCTCTTCCAAGGCTGAGTAGTTGTTCCAGAATACCATTTACTGTGAAAGAGTATTTGCAACAATAGCTTGAGCTGCTCTAACTGACCCAAGTTTTCCATGTCTGTAAGCCCTAGGCTGCTTGGATCCTTCTGAATATTCTGGTATTTCAGAGTAAAGCGTGACTTACACGAAATCATAAGCAGATGCTTGAGAAGTTTAGACTGTATTTTCTTTTTCCAGTGACATCCCCCGAGTTGAACTGTGTGTGATTGCAGGTACCGCTCCGGAGGAGGGAAGTGTCAGAACCAGCTGACAGTGAACGAGCTGCGGCTGTTCGTCAGGCAGCTGTACGCCCTGCCCTGCGTCCTCAGCCAGACACCGCTGCTGAAGGTAACCCGGAGAATTCCGGGGAAGGAACACGAGTATTTGTCATAGTGGTGTATTTGCTCTGCACCCGTCTCCTGTCTCACTCTGCTCCAAGAATAACGACTCTTGAGCTGCAGCCCTGGGTGACTTGTGCTCGTGAGTCGCTCGAGAGCGGAGCTCTCGGAGCTGCTGGTGCTCACAGGCAGTAGATTTTTATATGTCAAGGAATCGAGATGTTCGTGTACAAAGTAACACCAAAGAAGCAGCAGGATGAGCTGGGTAACTACAGATGAAAAGTTTGGGGTCAGTTAACAGGTTTCCTGTTAAGAGTGAAGCCGGGTGTAGCTGAGAGGATTCAGCGCGCGGGGATGCTCCGAGCGACACTCCTTCCATTCGTATCACTTCCCTTCTTCATTAATCCAGAATCAGATTTCTCAGAGTCTTGTAATTAGAAACCTCCTTGTGCTGTCAACCCACATTCCAGGAAACACCACAGAGAACTCTCGCCAGAGGTAAATCCCTGCTGCCGGCAGGGATCACTGTGTCTGCCACGGCCCTCAGCTAGTGCGGATGATTTGCTCACCAGATGATCAGCCCCAGACAAGCTGAAAGGAATTCAAGATTTGGTTTTGAATTTGCCAAAATGTTGCATGTCACACGGTGGGGTAAACAAGAAAAGAACGTAATTCTGGGCAACTACAATTCCTGGCTTGAAGTAGAAGGGCTTTGCATATTTGTGGCTCCTAGAACCAGGAGATGCCACATCCAGCTCCTGAACTCTCTGAAGTGCCCACACAGTGCTGAGAGAGCAGAGACAGTATTGTGTAATTCTGGGTCAGAACAGACTGGTTCAGCTTTAGTACTATTGCTTTTCATAGAATCATATCACAGAATGGTTTGGGTTGGAGGGACCTCAAAGATCATCTAGTTCCACCCCCCTGCCATGGCAGGGACACCTCCCACTAGACCAGGTTGCTCAAGGCCCCATCCAACCTGGCCTTGAACACCTCCAGGGATGGAGCATCCACAGCCCCCCTGGGCAACCTGTGCTAAGGTCTCACCATCCTGAGTGAAGAATTTCCTCTTAATTTCCAATCTAAATCTCCCTTCTTCCCATTTGAACCCATCACCCCTCATCCTGTCACTCCAGGCCTTTGTGAAAAGTCCCTCCCGAGCTTTCTTGTAGCCCCCTCCAGCTACTGCAAGGCCACAGTAAGATCTCCCTGGAGCCTTTTGAAGCTTTTGTCAGGTCTGGACAGTGTGAATCAGATCTTGTGTAATCCTGTTTACAGTTATTTGTTTATAGCATTCCAACTCTGAAGCTATGGTACTATTTTAAAAAGCAGAAGTTCAGAAATGCCAGACATGGAAGCGGTTCTCCTCCATCTGTTGCTCTTCAACAGGGAGATACCAGACCCATATGGGCAGGGTGTTCTGTACAGCATTCTCAACAATCCTAAATCATATGTAGTCATGCAAATTAGGCTGTTAATATAAATGACAGACAGTTCCTGGAGATGAGTTCACCATTTTATCTACCTCTAATAAGACTTTATTTCCGTTTCGGGTGGAATTGCTCTCCCTGGCAAACAACCTCGTTGGCAAAATGCCAAGATGTCAGCTGTGAAGGGAGAACTTACTGCTGGAATTGCGTTTCAGCCAGTATGAGATGTGCCGGGCAAGAAAGCTGTATACAGAACAATCCCAGCTTTTGCAGTGAGGTCACTCTGGCTAACTGTCCATCGTCCTGCGTGGAGCACAGACAGCCACAGAGGTACCTTCTGGGGGTAAAGAGCTGTGGAACATACGGAAGAAGAGAAGATGCTGCACTGCCTGGAAGAGGAAAATGTCTGCAGCTGACTGTGACAGTGTGGGCCAGCTCAAAAACCTTCACAGTGCTGCAGAAATTAACCCCAGAAGCTCTGTGCCTTTCCCAGCTTTCAGCAAAGTCTCCGTGAACTTAACCTTGGTGTTCTTCAGTCTCCATAATCATTCCAGAACACAGCCAGACATTCTGCTTTCCTGAGACGCTTGGACACCTGCCTCTTAGTTCAGAGGAGTTTTGGGGTGGAATTCCCCTGTTCTGTGGTCCTCAAGCTTGTGGACACTCCTGCCTGAGGAAATGCTGATAAAAACACTGTGTCAAAGACAGAGCGTTTTGGTGTTCCAGATGTCACGATCATTTGCCGCACACGCTGCGTGAACTGCAATGCAGGAGGCTCACGCTGAAATGCTCAAGAGACTTTGGGTTTTCTTCTGATGTGTTGTTGCATTTGTGTATTTCAGGATCTTCTTGATCGTGTGGAAGCTTTTCAGCAGCAAAGCGAAAAACTCCTTTCTGAAGAAATGCCTAGTGCTGCAGAACTTCAGGAGCTGCTGGACGTCAGCTTTGACTTTGACGTCGATCTGCCCCAGCTGGCTGAGCTGCGGATACGTCTGGAGCAGGCACGCTGGCTCGAGGATGTGCAACTGGCTTCTTCAGACCAAAACTCTCTCACTCTAGATGATATGAGACGTCTCATAGACTCAGGCGTCGGCCTTGCACCCTACCCAGCAGTTGAGAAAGCAATGGCCAAGCTGCAGGAGCTCCTTACTGTGTCTGAACACTGGGATGACAAAGCCAGAAACCTGATCAAGGCCAGGTAGGCTCAATCCTAGCGTTGTGTTTTGTGGTTCCATGAGCTGTTTAAGATGGAAATAATTGGATTTAGTTCTGAAGGGGCTCACTTTTATTCATCCAGTTCACAACCCGAAGGCAAAAGCTGTGCCACCCAGAAGGGAAGGGGATGGAGAAGGGGGATGAGTGACTGGGCAACTACAGACATTGGTGCTGGCTTCCAGTGTTGGTGCTGCTCTGCTGGCGTTGTGCCGACTCTCCTGTGGCCCAAGGAAGGGTTTGAAGACGCTTCTTCCTTTCCACCTTCTTCCCTCCCCCAGTGTTAGACTGGAGGACGCATGTCCAGGTGGAGCTCAGATAGATACCACAAACTGGTGAAATTTTATTTTATGAACTCTTTTGAGCATTGAGGAGACTTTTCTAGATCAGTCGGTGCAGGGGGGAAGGAAATAAACCAAATAAATCCTTAGTGAGACAACATTTTTGCTTTGGCCACCTGATTTATAAAGGAAAATGGGGACAGCACAGTCTGCTTGAAGTTCAGAAAGGTGGCACAAGCTTGTGTGCAAGGTCTCTTCCCTCAGGATTCCTGATTTTTAAATTTTTTTAAAATTTATTTTTTCCCCAGCCTCATAATTATCAAAGCATTGGAGTATTTCTTACCCCTTAGTAACCGTACTGTTTTAAATGATAACTTCGTAGAGCACAAAACTGGACTGAGCCTGGGTTTGACCCCCAAGGTGGAGATGCCGTCGTGTTTGTACCCATCAAACACGTCAGCATCAAATGGTGAAGTACAGAAAAGCCATCTTGAGGTTTTTCACCTTTTAATGTAGAATGTCTGAGCTGGTGCTGTTTGAGGGTTCGGTGTGTGTTTGAGGATCCAAGGTTCTACCATTCAAAAGTTAACAAATGTTACATCTCCCTCAAGCCCCAGTGTGTGAGCGTTCCTAGCAGGACAATAAGGAGACCTCGTTGCTCTCTACAGCTACCTAAAAGGAGGTTGTAGTGAGGCTGGTGTTGGTCTCTTCTCCCAAATTACTAATGACAGAACGAGAGGAAATGGCCTCAAGTTGCATCAGGGGAGGTTCAGATCAGATATTAGGAAGAAATTATTTACTGAGAGAGTGGCTGGGCACTGGAACAGGCTGCCCAGGGAGGTGGTGGAGTCATCATCCCTGGAGGTGTTTGACAAACTAGTGGATGTGGCACTTGAGGCGATGGTCTAGTGGCTGGAGAGATGTTGGGATGAAGGTTGGACTTGATGATCCTGGTGGTCCTTTCCAACCATAATGATTCCATGATTCCCTAGCAGGCCAGTTGACATCTCTAAAAGCAAACCCGCGTTACCAGCAGGTAACAACACTGGTTGTCCAGTGCGTGTCCCCAGGGCTGGACAGAACGTCCTTATCTGGTGTAACGGTGGTTTTAACAAGCCCGGTTGGGTTGCGGTGCTTTATCCCGAGCTGTTTTGTTCACACAGACCACGGCAGTCCCTGAGCAGTCTTGCCGCAGCAGTGAAGGAAATAGAGGAGATCCCTGCCTATCTCCCCAACGGCGTCGCGCTGAAGGACGCAGTTCAGAAGGCCAAAGACTGGCTGCAGGAGGTGGAAGCTCTGCAGGTACGTGAGCTGCTCTCTTGGCTTCTGGGCGAGTGAGAGGAGCCCCTGGCAGGTTCACAGCCCCAGCTCCACACTCGGGTGTGTGCCCTTGTGAATTAAGAACCCTCCATCTCTAACATCTAACGCCTTAGACACGGTTCAGGGCGGCTCTGCTGAGTGCTGCTATTTCTACTTCTGTTTCTGTGTTCCTTCACCTTTGCAATTAGCTGGCTGCAATTAAATCTATAAAGGAGCTATTAACAAAAACCTAAAGTTTAAAAGTTACTGTGTTATAGAACTTTACCTTAGGGTAAGTTTTGCTCAGTCGCTTCCTAACAATTACGTGGTGATCGTGTTTTTCTTTGTCTCATTCTTGCGCCCATCACGCACCGCGTGGAGCAGGTGACACAGGCGAAGCTCTGCTTGCTGACTCCTGAATAAACAAATCCCCTGAAGTATTTAAAAGTCACCAAAAATACTTTTTTTCACAGCCTTCATTCGCTCAACCAAACAAATAACTTCCCTCTAGCATCTTCTCAAAGGAAAAAAAAGAGATTTGCTGATCCAGGACAAGTGTCCTGTCCGTGTATTTTCTCCAGTTTTGAGTGCACTGATCAGGTGCACCTGCAGGTAATCATAGAATCCTTAAGGTTGGAGAAGGCCTCTAAGATCGTCAAGTCCAAGCGTCAACCCAGCACTACCATGACCACTAGACCACGTCCCGAAGTGCCATGTCTACACATTTTTTGAACCCCTCCAGGGATGGTGACTCCAGCACTGCCCTGGGCAGCCTGTTCCAATGCCTGACCACTCTGTCAGTAAAGAAGTGTCTCCTAATATCCAATTTAAACCTTCCATGGTGCAACTTGAGGCCATTTCCCCTCATCCTATTGCTCGTTCCTTGGGAGAAGAGACCAACACCCACCTCTTCCTTTCAGGTAGTTGCAGAGAGCAAGAAGGTCTCCCCTCAGCCTTCTCTTCCGTAGCCTAAACAACCCCAGGTCCCTCAGCCACTCCTCATCAGTCATGTTCTCCAGACCCCTCAGCAGCTTGGTTGCTCTTCTCTGCACCCGCTCCAGCCCCTCAATGTCTCTTACACTGCAGCGCCCAAAACTGACCCCAGTGCCCAAGCTGGGGCCTCACCAGCCCCCAGTCCAGAGGCACAATCACTTCTCTGCTCCTGCTGGACATGGTATTTTTGATAGTGGCCAGGATGCTGTTGGCCTTGGCCACCTGGGCACGCTGTTGGCTCATGATAATACAAGGTTATTAATACTTACTGGTGGTGGAATCGCCTCTTCTGCAACCCCATAGACTTCATTTGCCCTTCCCACATCTGTATCATCAGAGAGATTTCAGACGTCCTCCAATGGAGCGGGATCTCCTCAGCTGTCAGTCGTTAAGCATGGCCAGTCTGAAGGCCCTGTCTTGTTCTACTCCCATCTGGTCAACCTTTGATTTCATAGATTAAAATACTTGTAATTTTCTGGTAGTTCTGTCTGAATTTTGAGGGGGAAGCTACTTCATCTCCTCTTCTTCCTTCCCTCTTCTCTCCATCCTCGTCCATTTCTAAGGCTCCTTCCAGCTTTGTGTGATTTCCATGTTCACACTCCGGAAGTCTTCAACTGAGCAAAAAATGGGTAGCAGAAAATGAAAACTAGAATGTGATAAAGGCCTGCACAGGTTTTCACCATGGCTTTTTGCACTTCCCACTCAAATACATTCTATTGTAACTGGACCGCGATAGCCCACGTCACATTTTCATGTAATTTATTTCCTTATATTTTCATTTGTCCTCCTGTTTTTTTCCATAAGGTGAACGCTGACTAGTACTTTTCAGCCTATCTGACCTAAATTGGCATTTTAAAATGAAAACGTCTTTGGAGTTCAAGAAGCTTTTATTAAAAAAATTAGTTGCCCTGGATTCTAAAAGTTTAAGGAATAAAGTTCATGTAACAGTAACTTTTGCTTGAGGGTTCTCTTGAGAGGACTTTAGTAAATGCCAAGAACAATTCACTTATTTTTTTGGTTTGGAGTCTGAAATTCTGCCTCCTAAATATGGAAAAATGTGTCTGTACGTGCCAGGAATTTTTTGTTTCAGTTCTGTGAGGATTTTAGTCGATGCCTGCGGCCGTCAGGACTTGCAGGAAGTTCCTGGGGTCGGTGCTCAGAGGTTTGCTGCTAGAGACGTTGGGGTTGTTCTGGATGGATGGTTCTTGAGCCCCCGTCACGGTGTGTTTGGGAAGTGGCCTCGCGGTGCTGCCTTCGGTGTTGGCTGCTAAGTGACCAGAGCTCGCTGTCGGACGGCGCGCTGGGGACTGGAGATGGTTCCTTGCCTTGGCGCGGCAGGGACCGGGTTAGACCTGCCTCATGTTCTGACATCGTGCTGTGAATGCAGTGTTAGATGGGCAGTCTCTTCTTTTTAAACCGTCACTTGGCAAGTGTATTTTTTCCCCAAGTGTTTTATTAGTTTTGTCTCTGTACTTGGTGACTAGAGCATGAGAAGCACAAGTGTCGGGATGACACAGCCGTGGGAGTGGCTGAAGTGTCCGAGCAGGAAATGCCTTTTTGCAGGCTCTACCTTCAGCTGATCTGAATGACTTGCTGTTGTTCTGGAAGTGCTCTTCTCTACATCAAGCAGCTCTTTGATTTCTGACACGGCAGGTTGGCGGACGTGTGCCTGTGCTGGACACGCTGGCGGAACTTGTCACAAGAGGCCGAGCTATCCCGGTGCATCTGGACTACCTGCCGAGGCTGGAGTCCTTGGTGGCAGAAGTTCAGGCGTGGAAGGAGTGTGCAGCGAACACATTTCTGTGCGAGAACTCCCCGTACTCTCTTCTGGAGGTAAGAGGTCTGGGTGCTGGAGGAGACCGCCACTCAAACCACAGCAGAAGCTCATCAGACTCACATCTCATCACAGGATGAACTCAGGAAGCAGCAGTAAATATTAACTACATTTGCAGAATTGCTTCAGAGTTATTTTACTTATTTTAACTAAGTTTTATTAGATTGACCTATGATTTAATGATCATTTTAAACTTTAAAATACTTAAGATTTAGCTGCACCTTCTCTGCACCTTGAGTACTGTGCACCTTGAGTACTGTGTCCAGTTTTGGTCACCACAGGACAAGAAGGACATTGAGGTGCTGGAGCGGGTACAGAGAAGGGCAACGAAGCTGGTGAAAGGGCTGGAGAGCATGCCCTATGAAGAGCGGCTGAGGGAACTGGGCTTGTTTAGTCTAGAGAAGAGGAGACTGAGAGGAGACCTCATTGCCCTCTACAACTACCTAAAAGGAGGTTGTAGCGAGGCTGGTGTTGGTCTCTTCTCTCAAATTAGTAATGATAGGACGAGGGGAAATGGCCTCAAGTTGCATCAGGGGAGGTTTACATTAGATATTAGGAAGAAATTCTTCACTGAGAGGGTAGTTAGGCACTGGAATAGACTGCCCAGAGAGGTGGTGGAGTCACCATCCCTGGAGGTGTTTAAAGAATGAATAGATGCAGTGCTTGAGGATGTCGTGTAGTGGTTAGAGAGATGCTAGGAGAAAGGTTGGACTTGATGACCCTGGAGATCCTTTCCAACCATAACGATTCTGTGATTCTGTGTTCCTCATCAGTGGCTGACAGGAGCACACTGTGCCAAAGTCTGACAGTTGAGTAGGGTGCAGGAGTAGTGACATATTTGTGGCACCGAAGGCGCTCTCGCGCTGCAGCACGGGTTCAGACCCGCTTCATCCACCCCAGGTTGAGCTGCAGTAGGGCCGAGGCTGCAGCTGCTTTAGCTGAGCCACTGAATCTGTTGCTGCGTGTATGTGAGCACCTTGGTTCTCGAGCACCCCACCCCTTCTCGCCTGCGCTGAGCCCCTCGTACAGCCCCAGCCCTCCTCTCTCCGTTAGGACTGACGGGAATGCCAGGCAGCCCCGGGAATCCTCTGCTGTTTTCCAGGGCTTGCGGCTTAAATCGCCTGGAGGCTGCTCAGTGTATCAGCAGTCAGTGAAACGCGGAGGTGTTCGTGGTCTGCCCTTCTAATAATATTGAATTTTTAACCGTCCAGCTCTCCCCATTTTCCAGATAACCTCATCCTAGTTCCTTAAATCTTTGATGGACAAAAACCTGCAGGAATCCCTATTCCAACCATTCGTCTGTGGCTGTCAGGGCAGGACAAATGCATTGCAAAGGCTGCAGGTGATGCTGCTTTTCTGTCCGTCAGGTGTTGTGTCCTCGCTGTGATATCGGGATGCTGAATCTGAAGAGAAAGCAGAAGAAGTTGAAGGAGCCGGTGCCGAGTGGAAAGAAGAAAAGCTCTAAGCTGGAGACTCTGAGTGACTTGGAAAGAGCGCTCTCTGAGAGCAAGGATACTGCGTCTGCGGTATGTGCTTGATTGAACGTTTTTGTTCAAATTGGAGTTTTTTCAGAGTTCTTCAAATCTTTCTCTGTTTGCCTGTCATGCAGGAGCCTTGTCTCCCACTCTTTCCTGCTTACCGTGCTGTTCTGCAGAAGGGCCTCTAGGGCTGCGCTTTCTGGGCTTGCTTCAGACTTCCCAAAATTGCTTTTATTGGGAAAAAAAGTGTGTTGTGTTTGTACGTGAAGCATCTTCAGAGTTTGCCAGGCAATGCCTGTCACCTAACAAAGCAAGGAAAATAAAAACAGAGACCCGTTTCCCCCACCACACCAAAACCTTGTTGGCCAGGGTAGGGTTCTCCCAAGTCTGATCCTTTCAAAGAACAACAGCCCAACACCATTTATAATTAAAACAAACACCATAAATAATGAAAGAAAACCTCATGCATTATGAAGCCAATAAAAGACTGGTTCTGGATGGAGCTGACGTAGCTGCTGCTGCTGAAGTGCTTCACCCCAAAAGGCCGATTTCGGAGCCTCCGCCGCAGTCAGTTGTCTCATTCTTGCGTAGCTGATTTCTCTCTAGTCATCGTGTTCCAAAGCCGTGATATGTGAAATAACTCTTTTGTGTATGTTCATGCATCCTCCTGTATACATTTATTTTCATATACATCATACATTCTATGGATTCTATTAGTTGTGGCTGCTATGAATAGAATCATTAGGGTTGGAGAAGACCTCTAAGATCATCAAGTCCAACCATCAACCCAACACTACCATGACCACTAGACCATGTCCTGAAGTGCCACGTCCACATGTTCTTGGAACACCTCCAGGGATGGTGACTCCAGCACTGCCCTGGGCAGCCTGTTCCAATGTCTGACCACTCTGTCAGTAAAGACATTTTTCCTAATATCCAATGTAGTAGTCTCTATAAAACTGAAATATATTGTTACCTTTAATAACAGCTAATGCTAAAGATTCCTGAAAAGCAGGATCATGAGCAGGCGTAGAAAGGGCAAACAGCAGCATCAGGAGTACACCAGGGAAGGCTGATGTTCACCAGCCCGGTCTGTGCACTCGAGTGTGAGTCAGGCGGGTATCAGATGCGTCTGTAGCTGTGGAAACTCCCAGCTACAGATTCAAACGACGTGTTGGCAGAGAAGTACCTCCAGACCAACCCCATGCTGGCTGCAGAATTTAAGCTGCTTTAATGAAGATAATTTTTTGTAGGACAAAACATGGAGGATTTGGAGCAGAGAGGGAAGGAGTTAGAGGGTTTGAGTTTTTTTGCAAAGGAATAAGTTTTGTGTCTCTGGGAGTCATGAGGAAACGGAAGGAAGCTGAAGTTGCATCACTGCCCATCCTCATAACTCCTCCGCTTTGAGGAGCTGAAGGTTTGAGCCTTGAAGGTACAGGGATGAGGAGCTTTGTAAGGACCTGAAACACTCGCTGACACACCTGAGAGTGTGGTTGTGCAGAGGTCACCCTCTTTCTAATGTTCCTTTTGAGGTTACATCCCTTTCTTTGAACTCCCTTTTAGATGGCTACACTTGGGGAGGCCCGGTTGAAGGAGATGGAAGCATTGCGTTCTCTGCGAGCAGCAAACGAAGTGAAGGTGCTGTCCAGCGAAGAGGACACAGAACTGAAAGTCTGTCTGTGCCAGAAGGAGCCGGCTGCTCCCATGATCCAGTGTGAACTCTGCAGAGGATTCTTCCACACCGGCTGCGTTTCCATGTCCAGCGTTTTGCAGGGACCTCGCGTGTGGCTCTGTCCACACTGCCATCGATCAGAAAAGCCACCTTTAGAAAAGATCTTGCCGTTGCTGGCCTCCTTGCAGCGCATCCGTGTGCGGCTTCCCGAGGGGGATGCCTTACGGTACATGATCGAGAGAACTGTGAACTGGCAGCACAGAGCACAACAAATGTTATATTCAGGGAATCTAAAACTTATACAAGACAAAGTTGGCTCAGGATTATTGTACAACAGATGGCAAGCGACAGGCGGCCAATTGCCAGAGACAAACAAGGTGAGGCTGAGCTGCTGCTGGGTTTGCTGGTGGGGGGTGGTACGTGCTCAGCAAGAACAGCCTGTGACACCTCCCTGCGCTTCGGGGTCGTCGTGTCTGCGCACAGACCCTGGCAAGGCAGATTGTTCATGTGCTGCTTTACAGAGAGGAGTTCGGGTTCTGCCTTGACGCTTGGCCGGGATCCGCGTGTCCTCCAGCAACAGCTCCGTGTTCTTGCTGGAGTCCTGGGAACAATTGCTCCTAAAGGGCCTATTTTCCCTTCTCCCCCCAGCTCTGACGCTCTGATGTGATGCTATTAACGACAGAGTTGCTGAAGCTATTGTTTCTGGAGCGCTTAGTGCTTAATCGTCTTTATTTTCTGTTCTTATGAGTATTTCAATACAGTTTTAAGTACTGACAATTAGTAACAGAGGCTCAAACTGTTCAGTGTGTTCAGCTTAGCTCTCGGATGAGGTTCTCTGCAGAGTTATCTTCATCCGTTGCTGCTCCTTCCTCTCCTTACAACTTAACTACAACTCCCAAACTGGGTGTTTTGCTAATGTTACTGTTTCAGCTGTGTCATGAGGGAGGAAGGGAGGTTCGGAATTCCTCCGGTAAAGATCTTTCAGCAAAAAGCACAGGGAAAGTGGGAAAAAGGTTAAGCGTTTCCAGTTTTCCTGAGATAATGCAAAAAAAAACAGTTGCAATAAAAGGTCCATACAGCATAAACAACAGAAAACACCCCAAACTGAATGCACTCTGTTGCTTTTGTTTCTTCATTGAAGCACCTTGGTTTTGCTCCTCCAGCCCTGTTGCAGTTGGTCTGTTTGTTTTCATGCTCAGTTTTGTTAAACCAAAAAGTGCCACGTGCTTGAAGAGTTCTTGGAGCTGCTTCTGAGTTAACTTCGAGCTCCTTGGAATGTTTCCAATAGGCAAGCCTGGTTTTAGAAATTAATACAATGTTTAGGTATTTAAGAGAATTTTTCTGCTGATTTAGGTTTGAAAGTATCTTTTTAACTAGATCAATTAGTATAGCTAAAAAAAAACTGGGCAAGATTTGGGGCATGTAAGTTGCTGTTTGGGCCAGAAACGGAAACACTAAGCTGAGCTTTATTAGCCCAGCGTGGGCAGTGAGGTTCCTCCCACCTGGAAGCAGTCTAACCGTTTTGGTGTGATCTGGAGCTCAAGCAGTAAACCTAAATGGAGGTCACTAGCAGAGCTAGCTCAGGTCCTACTGATGGCATTTCCCAAATGGGGGGTCCCTGGGAAGCGCATCTGACCACGCGCATCGGCTCAGCATCCATCGCTGTGCCTGAGCTACAGAGCCTTCCTGGAGAGCGTGGTACTGAGGGCAGGTCAGAGGTGACCTCGGAGCTGCCTTGGCACAGGCACTGAGCGAACACTTTGGGCTTGATGGATTTGAGGTGTTTCTTGGTGAATCCAGTGTCTCAGCATTGCTGTCCTGTGACAATTGTATTTCCCTGTTATCTGGGGTAACCCCACACCGATTCCCCAGAGGAGCTCGCAGCAGCAACCGCTGGAGCTGGGCTTCTTTGGCACTAGCCACGCTGAAGAATGTGGAGCATTGAGATGAGTTTAAAAAATTAACTTGAAAAAACAGCTGTGAGAAGTGGTGAGAGGCAGCTTTGGAAAGCCCGGACGCTTGAATTAGTGAGGTGGGCGATATTTGGGAAGGCATCTGGTGAGATGACTTTCTGACACTTGTGAATCTAAAGCTGGCACTTGCTGGCCTCCATTAGTGGTCTTTGCGTGAGGAAGTGCGCCCTTGGCCATCGGCCTGTCTTCGGTGCGTGCTGAGGAAAGGAGAAGGGCTCGTCGGATCGGGCAGTGAGAAATCACTTTGCTGTGAGCACAGAGAGGAGACGGTGATTCTTACCCCAAGTCAGCTCGAGGGCTGAAGGCCTCGCTCCCGCGAGCCCGGGATTTCCCGCAGTGCTCTGCTGGCGTTTCTCTGCTCCGCAGGCTCATCCCGCTCTGGCAGAGCGCTGCGGGCACTCGGCCCAGTGTCTGAGCTCGGTGGAAATGATCCGTCAGAGCTGAGAATTCTCGAATAAAGTCACTGTTGCCTATTTCCAGGTGTAGGATGAAGGATTTGAGGGTGTTGGAATACAAGGTTTAAGCAACTGTAAGAGAAACAAGTATTGGTTCTGTTGAAGTTACTTGACACCTCAAAATTACGTGTGTAGTGAAAACATCTCTGCCTTCTGTTTTGTTTTCTAGGTTTCCCAGACAATTGGAGCAATGTCATTCTCCATGCCTCATGACTGGGATAACAGAACCATCTATTTACATTCCTCATTTTCGACAGGACAGCACTGCATCCCACTTCATGGTTTGTAATCTGCGCTTCTCCTTTTTTTTTTTTTTTTCCCCTTCCTTTTATTTCCCCTGTGGTTGGAGAAGAGAGGGTGTCCTGGTCCCCAGGAGATGGCTGAGGCGGGGAGGTACGTAAATGCACAGTATGTCTGGTTGCTTCTCCATCCCCTCAGCAGCCTTGAACTTAGTGTCCAGCTTTGGCAGAGGGGTGAATTTCTCAGCAATCCAAGTTTCCCACGTGTAACGGAAATATGTGGCGTGGTAGGACGAGAGATCAGCTGAGAGCTGACCCCGTCCCACGTGTACAGCACACAGCGGGCTGTGGCCGGCCAGAGGGGCTGCAGGACGGGGAAGTGGAGGGGAGAGATCGTTGTGACTGTAGGAGCTGGACTGGAACAACGCAGGAACGTAGTGTCCACGGCTTCGGCAGCGCTCCCGGTCACTCGGCGCGTGTTCTGTGTGCTTCCAAGCTCAGACTTCGTGTTTATTGGACTTACACAGACTTGCATCATTTTACAACTGTAAAAAGTTAGTTGTTGTGTCTTTCCTCCTGGTGCATAATGCTCCAAGGACACAGGTCTAGTCTTATCTCCATGTTTTCAAGTCAGCGCAGCTTTGTCCATACTAATATTACACCAGACTTGAGTTTAACGTTCCATTTTACGCCAAACAAGGCAGCCCTTTGTACTACCAGGTTTATTTTTCAGGCCCTGTTTGAGCTGTACTGAATATTTACAGTGATTTTGGCCTCTCCAAGCAGTGCCTGTTTCAAAAGCCCAGGGCACGTTGTGAAGCTGGGCAGCAGCAGCGGGTGGTGACCATACAGCAGGACACTGTTGCAAGTCTCATCCTCCCAGCTCTTCTTCCCCTCCTGTCTTGTCTTTGCTTATGGATTTCACTCTTTGTTCATCTTACCCGTTTGTTACTTCGTGAGGGGATCATCACGCTTCTTGTAGCTTCAGAAGCAGGAGACATTGCCAAGAATGATGGCAATTGCTTATCCGTGAACCAGCAGGAACTGCAAGTGTGGAAGGGTGCTGACCACGGTGTGGTGACTTCAGCACAAGCCTTTATCTTCCTTTTTAACCCCGCTGTTAAAAATGAGCAGTGAAAAGGGAACAGATAAGAGTTGATTCACACAGTTGCAGATTTTACAAAGTCTTTCACAGTTGTGCTCCCAGAGAGTTTTCATTATCTGTGCAGTTCTCATCAGTGCTGACACTGAAGAATTCCTTTTCTCCTCTCCCTGTCTTTCATAACAGTCGTTAGCACAGAGCTGGATGAGCTGATGATGGAAGCGCAGCTGCTACAGGTTTCTCTGCCTGAAATACAGGAGCTGTACCAGATCCTGTTCACAAAGCAAAGCCCTGTTGTGCAGGCAGAGCAGAGGTCATCTGCGGGACCCACAAATGAAAAGGCAAGTGTCTGACAGCAGCGAGCTTGGGGTCACCTGGGAGCAGAGGCTCTGCCTGAACCCTCACGCTTTACAGAGGGGTTTGTGGGGGTGGCTGTGCTTGCATGGAAATACATTTTCCTTGGTCAAAGGGGGTCAGTAAGTTGATAACGTAACTAATTTGTTACAAACTATTGAATGTAACTTGTGGCCTGATGCATTTTTGCCGTTTGAATCTAGTTTTTGTGGTCACCAGGGTGTGACCCTACCCTTGGCCCTCCCGGCACATCCCACCGCTGCTGAAGAGCAGCGCTGTCAAACACGGCACTTCCAGCTGGGCCTGTTCCTGGAGCAGGGAAGGGAACAACAGGACCACAGCTGTCAGTTGCTCATTTACAATTTAAATAAACTATCTCTCCAATAGAATGAGTGCTGCCGAGGAAAAAAGGATGGAATTAGTTACATGGAAAGAAAACTAAAGCGGCGCTTTGAGAGAGAGAGCTTCTGTGATGAGAAAAGAGCAAGAGTAAAAAAAATGAGAACACCCAAAAAGAAGAAACTGAAACTGAGTCACTCGAAGGATCTCTGCACTAACAAACTGGAGAGAGAGCGGGAGCGTCTCTTTGAGATGCAGCGTTCCAGCGAAAGCTACTTGCTCCCCTCAGACATGTCGTTCTCTGAGCAGGAGGACTCTGAGGATGAAGATGCCATCTGCCCTGCTGTGAATTGTCTCCAGCCGGAGGGAGACGAGGTCAGTAGAGGCAGACCCACTGAGCTGTGGGGATCAGGGCAGTTACCTGCCCTCAAACTGTTTGACTGCAGAAATGCTGTTCACAAAGAGCACGAAGCGCTTAGTAACCCAGAGGTGGTGTCTGCCACTGCTGGGACGTGTTCAGTAACCACCCGTCCCACCTGCTCCAAGAGCAGCAGTGCAGGAGGGCACACGGGGAGGGCAGGTGAACATCAGAACATCCGCATGGAGTCAGAAGGAGGGTGGGGGCTGTACAGACACTGTATTCATCTCTGGTCTTCAGATATGGGTATAGGTAGACTTGGTGGGTTGCAGCCTTCCTGTGGATGGGCGTGTGCAGAGCTCCAAGGCACTGCCCCATCTGTACCAGAAAGCAGAGATGAGGGTCCCTGCCATGACAGGGGGGTTGGAACTAGATGATCTTTGAGGTCCTTTCCAACCCAAACCACTCTATGATTCTGTGACATCCCCAGATGTCAGGGAGGGCTGCGGTGGAGTTGCCGTAGGTGGGAAGGCAGCAGGAGGGACAAGGGAACTCTGCCCTCCTCTCAGCCTCAGAGGAGCTGGCCTGCAGAGCCCAGAGGACAGCAAGCATCGCTGAAATCCAGCACTGGCCGGTTCTAGAGTGGCACATTTCATGCTCATTGGGTAGATCAAGAGCTCGACGACTAACGAATGCTCCGTGCGCTTGGTCTTTCTCTGAGCACAGTGTCTGTTCTTCGTTAGGTGGATTGGGTCCAGTGCGACGGCAGCTGCAACCAGTGGTTCCACCAGGTGTGTGTGGGCATCTCTCCAGAAATGGCGGAGAAGGAGGACTACATCTGCATCAGCTGCACTGGGAAGGACTCTCAATATCGGAAGTAAAACTCCCCGTAAACCGTTCAGGACTTGAGTGAAGAAGGTTGTCAGAGTTTTCCAATAAAGCCGCAGGGGCTGGTTTAAGAACCAGGTTGCAAATGGTGCTACTTCTATCCTTATGGGATCATTTTCCAGAACTCAAAACAATTTTTGACACTTTTGTATTTTCCCTTGATCTGTTTGTGGTTGTTGAGGTTTGAGATGCTGACTGTTGAGCAGGGGTTTCCACCGATTTGGAAAGCATTTGAAACGTGCACCTTTTATTGTACAGCATTAAATTACCTCTCTGGGATTTGCCGGCGTATTTAATTCAGCTTGGTTTAGGTGCAAAAAAAAAAAACAAACAAACAAAACCAACAAAACCTGCACCATGAATTTTCCAATAAATCCTCGTTTGAGGAAATCCCTGTTTACTCTGTTAACTCTTTGGAGACTTTAGTTTTTTTCCACTTTGTTTTTCGTAGACTAGGTTTATTTATCTGAGCAATAACTTCTATGTCTGGTTTCAGTGACTGGAATGACAATTCTGAACAGCGTGTTTGCTTCTAGCATTGGTTGATGTACAGAAAGCAAATGTTAGATCCTAGTGTCACTGAGGGCCCAGTGATGTAGAAGACAGGAAAAAAAAAAAAGTCTGTAAAGTAATTGCCACAGCTGTATTTTGGCTTTCTCCTTTTTTGGGTAGCTTGTATCAAATGTTGCAGTTTATATTGTGGAATAAACCCCTGGTTATGTTATAAAATTAAATGTTGGTGTTTTTAGAGAGCTTGAAATGCAGTTTCATTTCCCTCTGGATAGATACGGAGTTCTGTTACTCAAGAGAAATCCATCTTTAAACAAGGAAATGCAAAGCCCTGATATTTTCTTACCTTACTTATGTGTTCAGGTTTGGAAGAAGAAGGAAGATCAAAACGTTATTCACACCGAAAAAAATCCTTTTCTCCTGCAAGGCTTTTCCAAAATGAAAGTTTATGTTCAGGTTGGGTGAATAAAGGGTCGAAACTACGATTTGTGATGGGGCAGTGGCGGGAGCAGGGAATTCACGTAGGAGGCAGAGGTGTGGGGCAGCTCCTTCTGCTGGCCTTGCCCAGCCAGCTTCGGGCCATGGGCAGATGTTTCAGCTGCTTCTGCTTGAGTTTAGGGTAAAAACTGCAGGAATAAAGAAATTCTGATGATGATTCCATCAAAGACTATTTAGGGACCTTAGCCTGGGGGTAGGAAGGGGCAGCACGGGTGATGGTGTGAGGTGCTGCCTCAGCAGGGGCTGGACCTCGGAGGAGGAGAGGGTGTTTATTTAAGCCATGTGAGGCTGCAGCTGAAACCCTCTGGAGAGCTCTTGCTACTACAGAATAAGCTGTTACTCCTTTGGAAATGGCCTGGTGAGAGGGAGGTGGCTCCATGGACTGCCAGAGGTGGAACTTCTGGAGCTCTGGAAGATGGGAAGTCCAGAAGACCTTTGTATCAGAGAGAGCGCTCTCCCTACGACATCCTGTTGTGACCAGGGATGTGGTGGGATTGGTGTTCCCTCCAGGAATTTGCTGGTAACTTTTTCTCTGCTGGTTTTACACCTTTTCTCATGGGCAGAAGAGCTCAGAGTCACGGGGTGCAGGGCGAAGCCTTCCAGCCACACGTGGCTGATAATGGAGGTGGATCTCTGCATGGAGAGAACCCTGCAGGAACTTGATTTCCATGGGGCTTGGGCATTTTTTTAGCGTTGAGTTTGCTTTTTAGTCTCCTGTTGATTTTTAACTGTTAGAGAATCTTCTTCCTGGCATAGATGACTCGTCCAAAGACGGTGGTGGTGGGAGAAGACAACCTGACCACAGGTACACTAGTGAAATGTGTACATGCTCCCACGGTATGACTCAGCTTTTTTATTTACTGTAATTACCAAAAGGTTTTTTTGTGATTAGTTGTTGTTGTTGTTGTTGGAAAAGCCTTTGTGCAGTGCTAAGGGAACAGTCCAAGCTGTGGAAAAACCTGATCTGTAACGACTTCCATTTAAAGGGGGCAGTTGGACAGACTTGGAGTAGAGCCTGCGGGGAGTAGAGCCTGTGGTGCTCTGATGCAGCTGAAGACACCACAAAGGTTTCTCTCTCAGAGCCCCTTCTGTTTTTTCCCATTGAAGAAATGGCCGATGACCAAAAAGTGCTGGAGGAAATAGGATGCGGTGAAGTTTCGCGTGGTGAGGTTTGGTGCAGGAGCAAGGGAGGGTTGTCATTTTGTGGCCTGTAGAGGCCAGGCAAGACACTTGTGGTCCTGGCAATGGAATTCTTACAGGATTAATGAATGCAGTAGAGTTGGAGCATAATGGATTGGAAACAGCCACATCTTTGCTCGAAAAATTTCAAGAAATGGAAAACCCAGTCTCTGGGTGACCTGTGCCTCCAAGACAGGATTGGCTGCGTAAGGATGTGTTTCAATTCCTGCTGGAATTGGGACCTGGGGAGGCTGGAGGGAGCTGTGGAGGTGGCGGTGGCTGCCTGTCGGGTTCACCTCCACGTGGATACTTCAACCTGGATCAGGTTGGGCCTCGACTTTGTCACTCTAAGCAAGAGGTTTGCTGTTTGCTTCAGGGTGGGCTCCTCTGTGAGCATCCCTCGCACGTTCCTCGTCTGGGACAATGATGAGGGCAGAACGTGCCTGGCAGCAGGGTCTGTTAGGATCAGCCATCCCTTTCACCCCTCTTCTTGTCCACCTTAGAGGCTAAAGCAAAACAAAGTCCTTCCCACCCCATTGTGCTTCTTTTGTTCGGTGGGGCTTTTAAGTTTTTTTAGAATGATGCAACCAAGCACAACAACCGCCCTGGATTGCTCAGATCCTAACTCTTTATTTAATAAGAATAGTCTGTGGCCTCTACCTTAGTTTAATAATAAAACAAGACCAAAATCACTTTAGTTCCCCTACCTGTGCATGTGAGGCACCTGATTTTGTTTAAAGCCTGCCTGTACCATCTGTCAAGACACTGAGATTGTGTCTGTTGTGCCACCTTTAATCTGCTTATGGTCACTTTCTTGCCGCATGAGGAGCATCAGAGCAGACTATGACAGGCCAAGCTGCATCGGTTGCGGTCCCAGCACCAAATGACCACAGGCGTGTGGTCAATGGCGCAGTGCTTGAGGCTGCATTCCCAGGACCTAGTTGTGAAGTTCCTAAATGGTTTGAGTTGTGCTCTCCAGCACTTTGACCCCCACCTGGGAGAGGAGCCATCTGCAGGGCAGCCCTTGGGGTCAGGGTGGTCCTTGGCTTTCCGCTTAGAAGCGAACGTAGGATTAAAAGGCTTCGTGTCTCCAACACACGTGGGAGCTGCCTTGAATCCAGAGTCACTGGAAGCTGTGGAACCAAACATGGCTGTAGAGGAAGACTGGAAATGATGGTCACTGTGCTCTGATGTACAGTGGTGGCTGGGATCTCTGCAGAAGGCTTCTTCTGGAGGTGGCAAAAGAGATTTTAGGCAGTGAAGGTGTTGGAAGTAGTGCTGGTTTTCTCCACACTCTTCTTTTCTTATACCTTTTCTTATACCCTCTGCTTTGCGTGGTGAGACCTCACCCGGAGTACTGTGTCCAGCTCTGGAGCCCTCAACCCAAGAAGGACATGGACCTGCTGGAGCAGGTCCAGACAACAGCCACAAAAATGATCTGGACTGGAGGTCCAGATCTGGACCAGAGGTGACTGGAACACCTCTGCTACGAGGCCAGGCTGAGAGGGTTGGGGTTGTTCAGCCTGCAGTTGAGAAGGCTCCAGGGAGCCCTTCTTGTGGCCTTGCAGTATCTGAAGGGGGCCTACAAGGAAGCTGGAGGGAACTGTTTACAAGGGCTTGTAGTGATAGGACCAGGGACAATGGTTTTAAACTGGAGGAGGTGAGATTTAGATTAGACATGAGGAAGAAGTTTTTCACTATGAGGGTGGTGAGACACTGGCCCAGGTTGCCCAGAGAGGTGGTGGAGGCCCCATCCCTGGCGACGTTCAAGGTCAGACTTGATGGGGCTCTGAGTAACCTGATCTAGTTAGAGAGGTCCCTGCTGACTGCACGGGGACTGAACTAGATGAGCTTGAAAGGTCCCTTCCACCCAAACCATTCTGTGATTCTAATGTGCCATCGGTTTTCTCTACTGACACCCAGGGAACACAAACAAGCCTTTATTGGCCACAGGCAGAAGCTGCTGCTGGAGCTGCACCGTTGGTGTGACCAGTGCTCAGCCCGACTGGGCACCAGCACAGACAAAAATGTGTGGAATGAAGCGGAGAAAAGAGCGTGCCAAGGATTTGGTATAAACAGAGAAGTAATGGCGTCCTTCCTTTCCCCAGCGCCTTCTGGGTGACGGTCTGTGCTGACACCTCTTCTCTGGGGTGAGAAGACAGGGAAGGTACACCAGTAAGGGATTAAATGAGTTCCAGATACAGAAGGGGATGTAATTTCTTATGGAAAAGATGTCAGTCCTTAGTATTGCATATACAGGTGAGGTTTGGCTGCAGAAGGAGGGAGAAACTCCCTTTCCAGCTGAGTCGCGTGTTTACACCGAGAGGGGAAAAAACAACTGAAATGTCGCCTTTGTGCACGGTGGGACTCCAGCCCGACCCAAGGAGGGGACTGGGGGTGTCTAGTACTGACTAAGTACATAGATACTCAAGGAAACAATGCAGGAATAGAGTTAATGGCACAGCTTGACTCACCAGCTCTTTGTGGTACAGCCGACTGGTGCGTGGACTGGTTCAGCGTTGGGGCACTTCAGGGACGAGGGAGTCACAGCGAGGACTTCAGCTGGAGGCCAGGTCCCTGCCAGGGCTGACAACAGGTCAGCAGAGAAAAGCAGCGATGAGTGTTTTGGGTGCTGTACGTGCAGCAGGAGATGTCTGTGGGACAGGACTACCCCTGTCACACGGGATTGAGGAAGGGAAGGTCTCCAGAATACACACAGGCAGCAGCCACCTGAAAGCAGCATTAAGGAGCCAAGGTGATTCTTGTCTGAGTCTAGAAATGAACATGCCTTTCCAAGAGAAAGGTTGAGGTACAGCCGTGAAAATTTGCTTTATCCCTTTCTTCAAAAGAGAGCAAGCTGCATACTGAGAGTTCTCCTCTAGGCTATAAACATGTCGGTCTCCGAAGGCAATAGCCCCGCACCAAGGAGAGCATCAATAAAAATAAAAGCTGTGTCTGGAAGAGGAGATAAAGCAGTCGTGCTAGATTGATAGTCCTGCAGGGTCCACAGACAGCTTCTATTCGAGACAGACAAAACTGGTATCGGCAAGTTCCAGTAAAAGTGGGTAGAAAGAAAAAATATTGTATGAAAAAACTAAAAGCACGTGTGATGACGTGATACGCTACTGGATCTAGAATTCCGAGTGCTGAGAGGTAGTTGGAAAGAAATAATGACATATCCTATGTTAAAAGAGCTGCAGCTTCGTGAAGGTACCTCATGTACCACAGTTATTCCAGTTCTGAGATGTTTGTTCATCTTACTTAATGCTTTTCAAAGGTACTTGGCTGTTTAATCACAATACTGAGCTAGATTTTGTGTGCACTTGCCTCCCGAGACCTGTGTGAGATGGGCATCTAGAAATGGAGAAATACTTTGTAAGTAAGACCAGTAGGTCTCTGTCTACAGAACACACAGCTGGCTCCAAGAGCATTGTGGTGAACCGACCACATGATTTTTTTTTCTGCCTTATTAAAACAGTGAGCAAAGAACTCGATTTCCCATAAATCTATTCGGCATAAATCCTCCAGGAAACCGGAACCGAGATAACGCCAGCCATAAATATCGAAAAAGAAAACAAACTTTCTCTTTTCCGCCTCACTGCACAAAGGGAGCACATCGCTCCTGCTGAGCGCACCCCCCCCCTCCCTCCGCCGCTGCCGGAGAGGAGCAAGGAGGAGGGGGGGAGAAACTGAACTGAGCTGTCAGTGCAGCCCCCTGAAGAAGCCAAGCAGCCAGAGAGGGGGAAATTGAACTGAGCTGTCAGCGCAGCCCCCTGAAGAAACCAAGCAGTCAGAAAGAAGGGAGCAGCCGCCGCGGAGAGCCGCCGGACAGAACTGCTGACTCCCACTGCTCTAGGAATCCGGGGGAGAGGAAGAAGCCGTGAGCTGCCGCCGGCCGTAAGGTGCGCAATCGTTGCCACCGCCGTGAGCCGCCGCCACGAGCCAAAACTGAAAGAATCCAGAAAAAAAGCTGCAAGCTGCAGCAAGAAGAAGAAATTGCAACAAGAGGCCATTAGAAGCCGCGTGCTGCAGAAAGCCACGCCGCAGAAGGCCGCGTTGCCAGAAAAAGTGAAGAAGTGGTGCCGAAGAAACTGCACCGAAAGCTGCACTGCCAGAAAAGACAAAGCCGACGCCACCGTCGGAGGGAGAGAGAGAAACTCCAAGCTGCAAGAGAAAGAGAGAGAGAGAAACTCCGATCGCACCGAAAAGCTACAAGCTGCTGATGTCACTGGAAACAGTCCAGGTCTGCCGGTCGGGCATCGTCGCCGTTCCACGGAGACCATCACCAAACGCCGAAAGGACACATGCACGCACACACACGCACCATCCACACACACAGGTCGTATTTTGACATAATTAAGTCCTTATTTGCCCTTATCTCTCGGTGGGTGAGAGAGGGAGTGAATGGGTGGGCGTGGTGTTCTTTAATATTGTAGTATTTCCATAGAGTAAATAAGGTTTTATTTGAATATATTTAGTAATAAACTTATTAGATACTCATTTCGGTCTCCGTGTCTGCTTGCGAGCCTGGTGGGGAGATGTCCCAATTTACCCTCAACCCTTCTCCCTTTGGGAGGTGGTCGGACCTCTGCGCTCCCGACCGCGACAAGCATCTCTGTCACCAAGGGTCTGTTGAGGACAAAACCAATGTTGGAGAGTATTTGTTGGGTGTCTGGGCATCTTAGGCATCTGTTGGTCTTTTGGGGTTTCGTGTTCTTGTTGGTGCTTGGAGTTAAATTTTAACTGGGTGGGAGACGGGTCAGGCTTGTACCATGTAACATCCCTGGCTAATGCCATGTCATTCGGGCTGGTGCTGCGCCTGCTCCTTGTGCTGGCCCCGATTCCTCTTGGAGGATCTTGGCTGGTGACAGCAGTCCCATTTTTGTGGTGACTGAACTTTCTTCCCTAAAGCAAGTCAAAAGCCAAGACAAATGCCAGAACCCATTTGGCTTTGAGGCATCTGAAAGACGAGCTCGAGGTTTGCTGGCGTTGCTGGAAGCATTGATGCAGAAAATATGTGAAGAGACCGTGCAATATACAAACCAGATGGGAATTCAAAACTGGAAAAGCCTGGAGGATTCAAGTAACTGTTATTTCTATAACTACGAAAGGACAAGTTGGAGCATTTAGAGCAGTTGTAGCATCACTTGAGTGAAAAGGAGGACTATGGGCTAGACAAGCATTGCTCTGGGACACGCTCCTCTCCCTGAACTGCATCTTTGTTTCCTGCACGCTGCTGGCGCAGAGGAGACGGCTCCGGTTGTTAAGAAGGGACAAAACGCTCACAGACACTGGACTGGACAGGTCGGTTCTGATGTTTCCAGCCAGCACAGGGTGCCAGCAGAAGATTGGGTGTGATTGTCCTGCGCCTGTCTCACTGATTTTGGTGCAGTAGGAATTTGCTTCTGGTTTCCACTGAGCCAAAATACAGGACAGAGCAAAGCCGAGCAGGTGACCCTGGGCTAGCAGAAGTTACACTCTGCATAAACACGAACTTGTTCCTCCAGCAGAAGCAACATTTTGGATTGGGAAGAAGAGAACAATCATCTTTATTGACCTTGTAGAGAACTCTCTCTGGCTCTAGTGATGACAGGGGAGCCTGGAGGGACAGAGGGACCGGGCACATCCTGGCCGTGCTGTCTGGGAGTGAGCGGCGTGGCTGAAGTCTGCACCTTCCCCACAGAAATACCAACCGAAACGTGCTGTGCCCACACAGCGGATTGGGAATGGCTCCTCTGTCCCCAGCCTGGCCACTGCTGCCAGGGAGAGCACGGCTTGGCACAGGGTGCAGCAAGTGCTGGGCACTGCCCACGCCCCTGCCCTGACCCGGTTAGGAGGAAAGGCGAGGTCCGTTAGCCCAACTTCCCTAACTTCTGCAGGAGAAAACCTAACTTCATGGTGTGGGGGATATTTTTCCAGAGGAACGGACTCCGGTTCGGAAGAGATTGGCAAAGCTGGCTTGGAATATAACAAAATACAGAAAAAGAATGACGGGCGGACGGGGAAAGGATGTCTCTAGGAGAGGAAAAAGTCTTGTGCACAAATGATGAGCGATGCTTAATTATTAAACAGCACCAGGACAAGACTACCTGCTTCTTGTGGTAGCTCATGTATTACCAGGTAATCACTTGATAACCCTCAGGTAGCTTGCAAGCAGAAAGTGTTGTGGGCAAGGAAAACAGTCCCTCACGGTGACCAGAATAACACCAGGCTGCTTCTGGAAAGAGAAGTTCTCCCAAGCTGGAAGGAGTCTAACAGACCTTAGGGACTCTGAAGGGAAGGAGTAACAAGTGCAGAATGCAGCCGGTGGCAGATGGGGATTATCAAATACGACCGCTGTCTCTGCTGAGCTTCCCAGGCTCACCCCTGGCACTGCTGTGTGTGTGTACAAATCACCATCACACTCCTGGGGGTCGTGCTGCAGAGCAGGTAACGGCTGAGGGGCCTCTCGATTCAGTAACATCTTCAGAAAAATCTCCAAAGCGCATGGCACCTACTCACTTGGACCTGTCAGCACCATGCCAAAATGCAACTCCATCGCTGCCCCTCGTGTAAGAAGCCCATTTTCTATGTTGTTAATACTGCTTTTTGGTACTTGTAGTAATTTGTAAAATTGCTTGTACTTCCTAAATAGTTGTAGAAAACAGAGATGGGAACAGAGCAGCACTTCACTGCCATGCATACGTGTGGCTCTTCCTCTGCTCGCAGCTGGAGACCATCTACAGCAGCCATGTTCCTGACTCGCCCAGTGACAGCCGCCCGCTTTCTTTGGCCTCCCCCAGCACTATTCCAACCTGAAACAAGAATCTGAGGCTTAACTGATCTTAGAGCTCTGCCCTGGAGCTGGAGCTGCAGCCAGGCTGCCCACCTCGGGACCAGAGCAAAGCTGCCTGCAGGCTTGGCCCCGTCCCTCGTGCTCAAGCTGCTCTGAGCCCAAGGACCATCATAGTGCCCTGTAAAAGTGCTGCCTTGAAGCTGTGTCACCGCCTGTCCCCTCATGGCTTCTGTGAAGAAATCACACTCAGAACCGCGGCAGGAAAGACCCAAACCCCACTGTGTGCCACCATCTCAGTGCCTTTGCATGGAAACCTCACTCCAAGGACGACCTTCACACCATTTAAAACCAAAATTAAGCGGTTTTGGCCCAGGTGGCTGCATCTGGCCCTTCAGCGCAGCCCTGCTGCCCCAGCTCCTGAGGGCTCCTCAAAGCTCAGGGTGGGCACCCACCACCACCACGGGCGGGAAAAGGCGCTGTGAAGGACTAAACGCTTTCCCTAGGCTCCTTCCTGAGGGGGACGAGCCCTCTGACCCCCGCAGGGCCCAGGGACGCCTTTCCCTGCGGCCTCAGCCCCGGCGCCGCCCCCGCCGCCATTTCCCGCCCCCTCCCCACAGCCCCTGATCCCGCCGCGCCGCCGGGGGGCGCTGTCAAGTGTCGCCCCCT
>VZZY01009548.1:70492-115877 GCA_013400335.1 Eurystomus gularis
CCCGCCTCAGGAGCTCAGCTGCCGTGGGCCGGGGGCAGGGCAGTCTCCGGCCTGCCGCGGAGGTCGCCGGGCAGAGCCGCCGCAGGGCTTCCGCAGGACTCCGCTCCCGTCGGGGGACACAGCGTGCGGCTGTGTGAGCGCCCGGCGGTGGGATGTCGAAGCAGCAGGCCCGGTGCTTTGGGCACCTCTTTCCGCCTGAGCCGAAGTCTCCAGGGTTGCTCACACAATGGTCACGGTGAGCCTGCCTGCTGCACGGTTGTCATAGAATCGTAGAGTCATTTTGGTTGGAAGAGACCTCGAAGATCCATCAGGTCCAACCTGCAGGGCCTGTCCTGCTCCCACAGCGATCCTCTCCACCTCGGGACATGTGTGCCCGCGTGTTCCCGCATCCTGCAGGTCATCATCTGTACGGGGCGTGTTTTACGTTGAGCGTGGTCAGGACGGAGTCTGTGTCTTGTGTGAAACACCTCTGCCAGGGCTCCATTGTCTGTCGTGGAGAGCTGAGGACATGCAAGACACTGGAGCTGGATGGCAACTGGCCTGTGGCTTTGAAAAGACAGAGCTGAAAAGAGCAAACACCCCAAATTCAGGCAGTGTCTATAATGATTCCGGTACGCCTTTGGCCTTTCTCTGGTGATACTAAACTAGTTTATGTGCTTGCTGCTTTACCTGGGTGGAAGCTACACTTGAAAACCTACTGACAGTAATATTTTTCTTTCACTTCAGCTTAAACTTAATAATTCATCCCAAAGAACTGGAATCTAGAGACCAGCAGCAGATTTGCAGGTAATCTGTGGTGACAGGAGCTGGGCGCTGGAGCCCTTGGCTTGAAGTTGTGCCTGTGGCCTGGCAACTGATGGCTGGTTGGTTCTGGACCTTCCTGGAAGTTTTGCCTTTGGTTGTGCCATTTTGAAAGTGTTTTGTGAAACATTTGAAAGTCTTTCTGCTCCTGAACTTTAGCTCAGAAGTGTTATAAAGGAAGTTTATGGTACAGAGGAGGAAGGTGTAAAGGCACGACTGGGTCAAGAACAGTTGTGATCACATTGCTCTGGGAGTGATGAAAGGAAGGCAAATTGTTTGATAAAAAGTTTCTTGCTGTGCAGTCCCTTAACACGTGCTTGTATCACCCTCAGGTTAAGTCTTCCTTGATGTGTTATGGGGAAATCTGTGTGTTGCCACCGCAGCTACTGGAGGTTTTAGTGAGTGATTCCACGGCACTTGCAGAAGTGCTGTGAGGCTCGTTGACCCATAGAGCCTTTGCCTTGCAACACCACTTCAGTCAGCGTGCCCTTCAGTGGCAACTTTTTTCCTCCTGAACAGTCTGAATTGTACTACAAGAAATGAAATAAAGTTTGTGTAATGGTTTTGGTAACAGATTTCCAGAAAATAGTATTTTTTGAGGGCTGTAGGTGATCTGTATCCCTAAGGTCTCTTTGAGAGCCCAGGAACGCAACAGAATTACATTTGGTGGATAACGTTATGGGCAAGAGGAATGGAGTTATCCACGCTTCTATTTTTTCACTGTTCTGCAAATATCCTAACTTCACCCAGAACTTCTTTGTGGTTGCAGTCCCAGAACTGCATGGGTCTGTTGCAGGACCTGTACCCATGACCTGGAGGAGGCTACAGAAGACCCTCCGGTGCAGTCTGCAGGTGACACCAAGCTGGAGGGGAGGCGGTTGATGTCCTGAAGGACAGGGCTGCTGTCCAGAGAGCCCTGCAAGAGTGGAGTGAGAGGAACCTCCTGATGTTCATCAAGGACAGATACCAAGTTCTGCACCTGGGACAAGAGAACCCACCCACAGGGCTGCGGGTTGGGCACTGCCTGGCTGGGGAGCAGCTTTGTGGCAAAGGGCCTGGAAATCCTGGTGGCTGGTGAGCTGGACAGGGCCAGCAGTGTGCCCCGCAGGCCACCTGCATCCCAGGCTGTATGAACAGGATCAGAGGCAGTGAGCAGCCTTCTCTAGTCAGCACTTGTTAGACCACCTCTAGAATACTTGTCCAGTTTTGCTCCCATCCCCCCAGTACGAGAAATACAGCGACAAACAGGAATGAGTTCAGCAAAGGGCCATCGGGTCGGTTGGGGAACTGCAGCACTTGCCACATGAGGAGACCCTGGGGGAGAGGGTTTTTCCAGTATGGAGACAAGAGGGTTTTGGCGATGGATCTCACAGCAGCTTCTGGTAACTATGCGGAGGTTGTCAAGACAATGGGCAGTGGGGGAAGATGAAGGAAAACAGGCACAAAATGAAAAAAGTGGTGCAGGCTGAATATAAAGAGAAATTTTTTCCCTGTGAGGAGAGCCAAGCTTTGGAGGAGATTCTCTGTAGAAGCTGTGCCATTTCCATCCTTCAATATCTCAAACACCTCCCTAGAAAATGCTCAGAGCACCCTGATTTGATGCTGCTGATGCTTTGATCATGGGCATTGGACTGGAGACATGCTGAGGTCTCTTTCAGCTGAATTACTCTGTACTTCTGTGATTCCTCCTCTCATCCTAGTCGAGCAGCATGGGAGGAATAAGCTCTGTTCTCCTGTGCTGTCTGGTATGGAGAAACTTGCAGAAACCAGGAGGAGGAGCTAAAGGAATACGCTGTTTGTCAGCACCGTGTTACAGAGGAAAGAAATGTCGATCATGTGTGTCAGAAGTCCTTCAAAGAAACAAAAAGTAGAGTAAAGAAGATGCTGAACATAAAAGTGAGGGCAGCGTAAGAGCACAAGTGTTAGCACTTTGCATGAGAAATAAATGAAGGTAGAGGAAAAAAATGAGGAAAGTTGTTAAAGATAAAAATTTAGGATGCTTTCAAATGTTGCAGAATCAGAAAGCATTTCGGAGGTGTTCATAGCCATCAGGTGACTGAAGTGTGCGAGGTGCATCTGAGGAGTACAGGGCTCAGAAATGCTGAATTCCTTCTGCTGATGTTGACTGAACTTGTCACATCTGCAGGAGACACTTTGGAGAATCCACCTCAAGCTGAAGCACGAGTAGAAGTGGTTTCACTGAGCAGTTTACTTTAAACAGCAAGTGCTACAAGATGGATTTCCAAGAGTTTTAACGAGACTCAAACATGCAATTACTATGCTGTGAGTTGTGCTGTAGGACTTGCCATTTAAGGTCTGTTAGGGACCAGAGAGATGTAAGTTGGTAAACACAGGAGAGCTTTTACTTGGGGCTCTAAGGTGAGGAGCAGAGGGTTGAATTTTGGAGCTGTTACCAGTGAGTTGGCTTTTGCACTGCCTGTAGTGGTTGAAGTTATGTCCAGAGTTGGAATGAGGAGAGCAGGACACATGAGATTGTCGTGGCAGAGTCGGTCTGTGTTGAACAGAAGAGCTGTCTGGAGGAGTCCTGGGACTGTCAAAAAGCTTTTAGGAAATTCCCTTACTGAAACTTTTTAAAGAAACTAAACTGCTGCAGAGAGTTCTTGAATTAATAACCAAGTAAAAGCTTGGAGACAAGAGGCAGAAGTGACTGGTCATGTTTGATGCTGCAGGGAGGTAATCAGGAGTCCCGTGTGAAGCTGGACTGCTCAGCACATCCCTACGTGATGTGGAAAAGAGTGAGTAGTGGTGTGGCAGAGTTGCTCACAGTGCTGCTCAGAGTGAGAATTGATGGTGAGAGTTACAGAATGATTTCACAAGAGAGAGTCGAGTGTTCAGACAGTGGGTGTAGGTCGGTGCTGGTCAGCAGAGTAATGCTGGTGGGGGTGGAGGAGACAGCCCGGGTGATACCTTACAGAGTAATGGCCTGTCCTCACCATTGTCACTGGGAGAAGAAATCCCTTTGTCAGTGTGGAGAGTTTCCTGGACATACCCATTCACTGCTCTGCCGTGCTCCGAAAGCCAAATGGACCGTTAAGGAGGGAACAGAGAACAAAGCGCGACATAAATTCCTGCTGCTGCTGCAGTCACAGTGCTGCATGCATTACTGGCTTGCTGCTCTCAGAGGGATAAAGCAGGGCAGTAAAAATGCAGCACTGAGACATTGACGGGTGTGGAAAAGCTGCTGCTCTCAGAAGGAGCAAATATACTGAGGTCTCTGCCTGGGAAAGAGCAGAGATTAAGGCTCTAAAACCGTAAGCGACAGAGAAGGTGAGTGAGGAGTTATTATTTGTGACTTCTCATCCAGCTAAGATCAGATGGAAATGAGTCTGAAACAAGCAGAAGGAAACAGGTTGTTGCCCTTGGCACGCAAACCATGGGCCTCATCGCTGTTGGATGTTACAGGTAGGAATGGTTTAAAAATGGTTCGACATTCCTGGAGTAAAAAACTCATCAAGAACCATTAAACCCAGTGGTTGGATTCCATGGAAGAATTCCAGGAGGTTCCTTATGCCAGGATATCCGAGGGGGGTGTTGGAAGGAGCATCGCTCTGCCCTCACCTCTGTTCTTAAGCTCCTTGCAGGTTGGGTTGTGTAACAGGGTTAAGCCACTCCGGCAGCGTGCTCTCCCCATGTACTGCCCCGTGCTCGCACCCGCTCCCCTCTGCACAGGGCTTAGCCAGGTCGGGAGGGCTCCGTTTGCTGGGAGGATCCAGTCAGGCTCCCTTGGTCTGGCCAGCACCTGCACAAGGGGATGGCTGGAGATGCACAGAGGTGAGCCTCTGGGACAGGTGGAACTCTCCAAGAGGAGTCTCCTGCCTGACCCAGTACAGCTGTTCTGGAGGAATAGGGGATGTCAGCTCTGGAGTAAGGTCATGGTGACAGTTTCTTCCTGCCGTGTCACCCTTCAGCAACTTCCAAACATGCCCCAGTGACTCAGTCCCTTCCCTGCTTCTGCATCTTCTGTCTGCTGAGAAAATGTGGGAATAGGCACCACCTGACAGCTCAGGGATGGGAGATGCATTATTGTCGGTCTCTGGAAAGAGGAAAGTTCACTTGGTGACCTTTGTTGTCTCTAGGTTTTCACGGAACATGAATAAAAGCAGTTCCTGAGAGTGTTCAGGGGAAGGCAGGGAAAGGCGAGCTCCGGGCTGTGGAGCAGTGCCGCTGTGCGCGCCTCTCGCTTGGCTTGGCTCCACCATTGACTCGTTCCCAGTGATGGTGTTTCCATTCCCCCTTCAGCTGGTCCCTCCAGGTAACGTTGTCCACCACCTCTGATGGTGTACATCTGCGTGCTACGGCTGGCATCATACAACTTGAGGATAACTCCACAGTGGGTAGAAATAACCCTTTCCTCTAGGCCTCGTTGTGGAGGCCAAGCCATGTCCAGGAATGCCAGAGCAGGGACAGGGTTGTTCTGAAGGAGGTGCGTGTCCATGAGCAGGGACAGTACTTCAACCCAATGAAGAGGAGCAGTGTCTGTACTATGTTACGCTGATAAGGGGTTTTAGTGCCAGCTTCTTATGCAGTTGGAAAACACCACTACCTGCTTGCCTGGTCAGCTGGCAAGTTTAGTGTTCTGTACTGACGGTGTTAGACCTCGGAGCTATTGGCTCCTGTGCTCTGGAGATGTGGTGATAGATGAACAGCTCCAGGCTGGAGAATTGTCTTTCTTTTGCCTGTCTACATTACGTGTTCCTGTTTGCCTTTTTGCAGATAGAAGCGTTTATAAGACTGTCTTCAGCGTGGCTTTTGTGGTGATATCTTGTGCATGAAGAGTGTTTTCATCTCAGCCCTTTGCAAGGTCATTTGTTGCCAGAAGCTGAGGTACGCAGGTGGCTGTGGAGATGGTGCTGACCTTGGCAAATTGACTCGTGTTAATCTGGGCTCCTTGACCCTCTTTAAAGTTTCTTGTCCATCTTCCTTGAAACTGGTGTTGTGCAGGAGATAACCAATGCTTTGATTTGAACGTGATCTCAGATTTTAATATTGGCTTTAGGGGTCTTGTGAATGTTCATTCAGTGTCTTCTCTTCCATGTTGAGAATTTACATCGTGACAATGCATGGTTGGGTGGCAGTCTCTTGGCTGTAACTTGAATCACAGTAGAGTGGATGATGGGCAGAAATGAGAGGATATCCTCTGAAAGGATAAATTGAGCTGAGATTTTCAACGGGAGTTAACATTTCAACATTGAACTGAATTTTTAACAGGGAAATTGAAGCAAGAAATGGCCAAGTTAGGACACGTGATACCTGACTTTCAAGAAGAAAGGTTATTGCCAGCAGCCAGGGCTGGTATTTGCACTGTGAAACACTGCAGATGTGTGCAGCGAGAAGTTGTGGAGAAGGGATTTCAAGTGAGAAACCTAAAGCCATCAAGGATGCTGGAGAAGGCTGGCCTTAATCTTTATCCTTTGCTGAGAAATGAGGAAAGTGTAGTTGTAGTTTGCAGAGGTGTGCTGAAAAAAGCGTGCTTTGGAGTAGCCATTGAGCATCATGACGGATGCTGAAGAAGTTCCTCAGAGAAGAACATTTGTAGTGTGTAAAAGCTATGGCTAAGCATGAGGTACTTCCTCAGTGTTTCTTCCTTGGTGTTTTCTGTCTGCAGGTGCCATCCATATTCTGTACTGGCCTGACCTCATGGCTGACCCTGCTTGAGCAGGAGGCTGGACAGGGTGACCTCCTGAGGTCCCTTTCAACACAAATTACTTTGATGATGTTATTGAAAACCAGTCCTGTGGAAATCTGCCCGTGTAGCTGAAGATGGTGCACAAGGGGTGGGCAGATGTTGGGTAAAGGGAACTCGATTTCTGGCGCTGCTGCCGTTGGGAGGTCTGGTCTCTGCAGACAATGCTGTTTTAATTTGGAGCATTGATGGCCAAGGGGCAGTGGATTCGCCTGGGTTGGCCACAGCTCCCATGACCTCTTCCTTGGCAATTGCCTGTCTCAGCCCCCAGCAGAGACAACTAAAGGGGACGTGTAGCAGCTGCTGAACCAGCTCTGTATGAATGTACTGAGCTGGACTTGGTCAGTGCTGTCCCACTTCAGCAGGGCAGGCTGTGAAGTGCAGTGGGTCTGTAGGAAATCCTGCTTGTTTTTACCCCCTGCTTGCTTAATACTGTATTTTTGTTTGATCTGGCGTAATGTCTCCAAGAAGCTGGGGGTGAAGAGGTTACATAAATGGTTATGTGGTAGATGGGGCTTGGTTGTGAAGGAGGAGAGTTGGATTTCCCTGATATTGAGCTTAATACTGAGTTTGGGGATGTTGGTTGATGAAGAGCTCAACAAAAGCCACCAATGAGCGAGTGCAGCCCAGAAAGCCCCAACCATGTCCTGGGCTGCATCGAAAGAGGTGTGGGCAGCAGGTCAAGGAGCTCTACTCAGCTCTTGTGAGATTCGACCTGGAGCACTGCGTCCAATCTGGAGCCCAAATACAAGAGGGACATAGACCTGTTGGGGCAGGGCCACAGGAGAGCCCCAAAGATGGTCCAAGGGCTGGAACATCTCTCCTATGAGGACAGGCTGAGAAAGCTGGGCTTGTTCAGCCTGGAGAAGAGAAGGCTCCGGGGACAGCTCATTGCAGCTTTCCTGTGTCTGAAGGGGGCCTACAAGAAGGCTGGAGAGGGACTTTTTACAAAGGCCTGGAGTGACAGGATGAGGGGTAATGGGTTAAAACTGGAGGAGGGAAGATTTAGATGAGATGTAAGGAGGAAGTTTTTCACTCTGAGGGTGGTGAGGCACTGGAACAGGTTGCCCAGGGGGTTGTAGATGCCTCATCACTGGGTGTGTTCAAGACCAGGTTGGATGGGGCTTTGAGCAACCTGGTCTAGTGGGAGGTGTCCCTGCCATGGCAAGGGAGTTGGAACTGGGTAATCTTTGAGGTCCCTTCCAACCCAACCCATTGTATGATTAAAGGAGAGCAGAAGCAGCACTGGAGGAGATGTTTGCGAAGTGTTCCCTCTGCCAAGCCCTTAATTAAAAGTTTCTAATCTTTTGGTTTTACAGACTTTATCTTGGGAAGAAGACTCGATGTTTCTCGTATCTCTAATCTGCAAAATATCAGTGGAGGAAGCACTTTGAGGAGATGCATTTGAACACTGCAGTTGCTCATGATAAAGATAGAAAGCTCTGAGCCAACTGGGAAAAAACCAATAATAAAGCAGTTCTTTGAGAAGAGAGGAGCCAGGGAGCTGTACAGGGATCGGCGTCATTTCAGTCCTGGAAGGGTTCTTGGACCAGCTCATTAAATATCTTGCCAGTGTTTATAATATAATAGGATAAATTGATGCTACGCAACTAAGACTGTTTCATATGATCTATTCTTGATAAATCCATCTAATTTGTGTTTGAGGGCAGAGCTGGCTTATTGTTTAAACAAGTGCTGGGTACGAATGGTCTGAGTTAAGCAGGATTCCTGACAGGAGTTTACCACAACCATCACTTATCGGTGAAGAACAGACAGGGTTGTAATATTTTCAAATTGGCTGGAAACCCGTGTGTAGAGTCGTTACCGTGGCTCATTGTCAAACCCAAGGGGCTTTCAAGACCGAGCTGGTCTCTGCGGCAGTGAGTGCACCTCCGGCTTGCCAAGGACGGCACTGCAGTCTGCTGGGAGAGGCGTTGGAAAATTGGAGAGATGGCCTGAAATTGAAAGAAAATACTGTGGATCTAGTGCAGAGCACTGTGTGTAAGAGGAGAAAATCAAATGCTTACGTGCAAACAGGTTTAAAGATCACAGAGTAGTCATAGTAGTGAGCTGGAACCGTGTGAAGCTGTTGTATTTATTCTGGCTTCTTCGTTCATACTCTTTAAAACGTGGCTGAAACGCAACACCAGCATCTGCCTGGATCTGTAAAGAAAGGATGGAGGAACTGGGCGGGTGAGGTGTGAGCACGGGAAAGAGAGGCAGTTACCTCCCCGCTCAGAAAAGCCTCTTGTAAGTGAGGTGGGTATTAGGAGAAACTCAGATCACCGCATTTTTGAAGCACTTAAGTGTGCTGCCAAGGGAAGTTGCAAGACTCCTTTTGAGCAGGATTTTCAATACATTTTGTTAGGGATGCTCTGAGTATGTTCAGCCTGTCCACGGGAGGCGCGTTGTGCCGGTGGGACCTCAGGGCACACCTTCTGCTCCACAGTTTCTACAATTAAAACCTCGCAAATGCATTTCCTAAGCAGCCTAGAGACATTAAAAGAAGGATTTAGTGCAGTTATCAGCTCCTCCAAACTTCAAGTTGCAATTTGAAGGAGATGTATCAGGGCGTATGGATTCACAGTACCAGAAGAGCAGCTCCTCCTGGGTTTTATTTCCTGTGCTCAGTCATCACAGAATTGGTGCAGGTGTTTTAATTCTACCTTTGTTACAGAGCTTTCTTGGCAACTACGAGAAACTCTTGCTCTTTCTGGACCAATTTCTTGCTGCAGAAGGCAGCAAGGCCAGGCTTGATGGGGCTCTGAGCCAATGTGATCTAGTAAGAGACAACCCTGCTGACGGCAGGGGAGTTGGACGAGATGAGCTTGGAAGGTCCCTTCCAACCCATTGGGTTCTATGAAGGTCCCACAACCCGAGTGATTGTACAGGCAGTTCCTGATGTCGGTGTGCTCAGGAGGGCGCTCCGTGCCTTCAGAGCTGTCTTAGGCTGTGGTTTGGGACAGCTGAAATGATTCCAAATCACTCCTGCATTAACCCAGGTTGTCCAAAAAGGGGCTGCTGACCACCAGTCTTCTGTCTTACCCCATCCAGGATCTTATCCTTGTGTCCTGCATGTAGGAACTTGACTAATGATGTTACATTGTAGATAAGATTGTTCTTTTTTTAAGAAAAAGTTGTAAATCGTTTGCTTGTTATTAACCTATGTTGCACATTTTTTTGCCCACAAGAGAAAGAAATAAGTTGCTGAGAAAATAAATGAAGTTTGTGCGGAGAGCACAAAGGAGAATTTATGCTCATGATTCACTTGAGTAGCTACACCACGGAATTGTCTTCTTCTTCCCACATATGAGTAATTCAATTGCTATGATGTCTTTCTCCAAAAATCTCGATGTGTTTTGCTGTGTGGGAATAGAAGTTATGATACCAACATCTTGTTTTTTTTTCTCTTGCAGAATTTGGTGTTCATTTGGCAGAGCTGACTGTGGATCCCCAGGGAGCTCTGGCCATCCGTCAGGTGAGTACACCTGGAACTGCAGAAACAATTGTGATGGTAGTTTACTTGGTTTTTAAAATGTTCTATCACGTTTCCAGGTGAAAAATCGGAGGTAGCTTTTTATTACTGCGTCTTCATTTTCTTTTACATTTCTCTAGAGTTATTTATTTGGGTGTTACACACTTAACTTTTTTGAAAATAGTGCTTTTTGGACTTGAACCTGATGCTTAAACCTGAGAGTGCTCTACTGGAAGTGGGCACCACTTATTAGGGGGATGGTGGCATCAGCAAGCAGAAGGGTGGCTGGTCTTTGCGGCAGCTTTTTCTGCAGAAGAGCTTCTGTATTTCTTTAGTTACTGGGTGGCCTATGTTTTGTGCCTTTTTAGAGGTGAGGAAATAAAGCTACCGCCTGTGTCAGTGCCGTACAGACTGTCATTGCTCGATGGATGGCCATCAGCCTCTCTTTGGACGTGGTAGCTTTTTTGTGTGTGTCACAAAGGTTTTTGGCAAGCCCTGTTGCCTCTTTAGAAGTAGCGTGGTGGGACGGGAGGCTGAGCAAACAGGTCGGGGTGACATTTGCCATGGTTGCAAGATTTGTTACTGATTCTTGACCTCTCTTCTCGTGCAGCTAGCGTCTGTCATTTTGAAACAGTATGTGGAAACTCACTGGTGTTCTCAGTCTGAAAAGTTCAGACCTCCAGAAACCACAGAAAGGGTAAGATTTGGTTTCATGTCACCTACTTTGAGACACTTTATCCATCAAGTGAATTAATTTTGTAGGTGGTTTTAAAAGTGCCGGTGTTCTTGTGTATTATGAAGATTAATGGCTTTAGTTGAGGCTTTCTGACATTTTCATAGAGTCATTGACTGGTTTGGGTGGGAACGGACCTTAAAGATCATCTAGTTCCACCCACCTGCCATGGCAGGGACACCTCCCACTAGACCAGGTTGCTCAAGGCCCCGTCCAACCTGGCCTTGAACACCTCCAGGGATGGAGCATCCACAGGCCCCCTGGGCAACCTGTGCCAGTGTCTCACTTCTCTCAGAGCGAAGAATTTCCTTCTAATTTCCAATCTAAATCTCCCCTCTTCCAGTTTGAACCCATTACCCCTTGTCCTGGCACTACAGGCCTTTGTGAAGAGTCCCTCCCCAGCTTTCCTGTAGGCCTCATTTTCCACTTAAAAAATCTGGTTTCAGTTGCTTAAAACAACACTGGACTTGAAACTTGGGCTAATTTCTGTAGGAAAAGCTCAGCCATAATGTTTCTGCTGCTCTAAGAGCAAGACTAGAAGAAATCTGCTTTGTAAGTTTTATAAATCCTGATCCTGACAGTCTTTTTACAGAGGTTTTCTGAATCTGGTGGTTTTCAGCTTGGGACTTAAAGACTGTTTTCCCATGAGAAACTTCAGTTTAAAGGTCTTTCATTAAAAGTTCGTTCAGCAGGAGTCTCTAGCAGCTCCACTGGCCAGAGATTTGCCACTTTGTCTGACTGGACCATCTTTCACATCTAGAGTATGATTCATCCCATCCAGAGACAACTGTTTGAAACAGATCTTGTGAATTCTGCCCCAGAAGTGCTGGCTTTTTTTCCCCTGTCCCTTCAGGGCTGGATGACTAGTTCTTGTTTACTAAACTCTTCCAAAGTAAGCAAACATAGTCCCTGATGCTGGAGCTGGGATTTATCCGGGCTAACTCTGGATGTCTTCCATGCAGATATCTACATCCTGTTTTACTTGCAGCTGTGAGCTGTTTACTGCACGCTTGGCCCAGGGCTCTGTGTGAGGAGAGCGCAAGGTCAGAACACAGCAAGCAGTTTTCCATAAAAAATACAGAGTGTAGTGTGCGAGCGCTTTTCCTAATGTCCAACCTAAACCTCCGCTGGTGCAAGTTGGGGCTGTTTCTTCTTGTTCTATCACTTGTTACTTCTGAGAAGAGACCAGCACCCACCTCTGCAACCTCCTTTCAGGGAGCTGTGGAGAGCGAGAAGGTCTTCCCTCAGCTTCTTCAGACTAAACAACCCCAGGTCCCTCAGCTGCTCCTCATAAGACTTGTTCTTCAGGTCCTTCACTAGCTTTTGTTGCCCTTCTTTGGACCCATAGTTTGTAAAGCCGATGTTGAATCAGTGTCAGGATACACTCGTAGGTATGGATATTTTCTTTTCATTAAATTGTTTTATGACTGGGGATCTGGTTTTGCTAAATAATATTCTTCTCTACAGGCAAAAGTTGCTATTAGGGAGCTGCTACCCAACGGGCTGAGAGAATCCATCAGCAAAGTGCGCTCGAGCGTCGCTTACGCGGTTTCAGCAATAGCCCACTGGGACTGGCCTGAAGCCTGGCCCGAGCTTTTCAATCTCTTGATGGAGATGCTGGTTAGCGGGGATGTGAACGCGGTGCATGGAGCCATGAGGGTGCTCACAGGTATGTGAGAGCTTCGCGGAGGCTAAGGCGGGAAGCGGTTTAGGCTTTTCCTTGCCATAGTGTCCTATCACTTGTCACTGAGTTAAAGAAAGTGGAATTTGCGGCTTCTCTTCTCCTGGGCGTGATGCCTGTTGGTCACTGTGGAATTGCATGCTCAGTTGATGTCATGAAAGCTGAAAAAGAAGGTTTTGTGCTACAGGTTATAGATCAGAAGAACTTTGGTTGTAACACCCTGTGTTCCAGATACCTGCAGGTTTTTGTGCTTGCCGTGAAGGGCTGCCGTGGGTAGGCCAGATGACACTGGTCTAATCAAGTAGGAGTCAACATGGTTCCAGTATGCTTGGTGCTTCCCAAAGATTCCATTGTTGCTGTTCCCTACACACTTATTTTCTTGTAAGAACTTCTCTTCTTTTTCCTTTTTCTAGAATTTACACGGGAGGTAACAGACACACAGATGCCACTTGTTGCTCCTGTTATTCTTCCAGAGATGTACAAAATTTTCACAATGGCAGAGGTATGATCTTTACTACGATGCTGGTACGGAACAGCATTAGTGGGAATGTTCTTGGAGCAGAGAAACTCCAGATTTAACAGTTAAGTTGTACTGTAGTATGAGTTAGACTTCAAGAATTTCCTTGATGATGTGATACTGATGGCAGCTGATGTTTCCACACAAATGTTGAAGCCAATGATAAAATGAGAGAATCGAGTTAAAGCAAAAAATAAAATTAAAAGAAAATTAAAGGAAATAGGTGTCTCATTCCTGATGCATTATTTAAACTTTTTTATAGGTGTATGGTATTCGCACAAGGTCGCGTGCGGTGGAGATCTTTACCACGTGTGCCCATATGATCTGTAACATGGAGGAACTGGAAAAGGCAAGAGTTGAACTTACCCTACAACGTACATTGAATTCAGACGGAGTGAGGTTCTTCATAATTGTTAATACGAAAATGAAAGGCTGGAGAGCGATGTACTCTGAGCTGTGATTCTGGGGAGGAGGGTGTCATCTCCTAGGTGTTCAGGGCCCAGCTCCCTCCTTCACATGCATGCCTTGATGCTGTGACTTGGTTTCCATAATTAAGTTTAACTTGCGACATATCAGCAGAGATGCTTGTAACAGCTCAGGGCAAGGGGAGTTGGTATGGGGAGGAGAGAGTTCATCGTCCTCTTGTGAGGAAACCCCTGTCGTAGCTTCCAGCCTCCAGGTGAACCGTGTCCCCCGATAAAATGCCAGCCCTTGGCCAGCTGGGCTATGATGGGCAGTGTGGTGGCCCTTGAGCGAGACATTAGTGAAGCTCCTGGAACTTCATCAGCTGCGTGTTAGCCTGTTGTTCCTGAAGGGGTGGTGGAAACCAAACCAAACCCAATTTCAGAAGAACAACTGTTCAGAAAAAAACCACTGTGCAGTTAAGCAGCTTTCTCCACCGTTCTCTTCTCTGGCTATGAGCACAGAGCCACAAGTGGGTTTCCCATCATTCCCCAGACAAATGATTCTTTTTAACCTTGCATGGGATGAGGACAGGAAAGAGTGACTCTCGATCTAGTGGCTGGTCGTTGCGGAATGGCTGTATCAGCTCTTTCCTCCCTGTTTGCACAGGGAGCACTTCAACGCAGCCTTTTGGGAAGTTCTGGTAGTGACACCGTATCTGTACTCATGCAGTATATCCCAAAGCTGGTACCGGTATCCAAACAATAGTCGTCGTTCCCCACTATTTTATTCTGGAGGAGGGCTCAAAGTGTCCTTCACATTGTATGCAAAACTTTTTCTATTGAAATCTGACTTTAAAAAGAAGCAATCTTTTATAAATTGCTACGGTGATATTTCACAGTTGATTTAAACGCACAACGTTGCTATTTTAGCTGTGGAGTCACAAGGAATATTCTCAATGAAATTATTTTTGTCCAGTGTTACTTGCTCTGCCAAGCGCTGCTTATGGAGTGCTTTGACATCTGGAAAAATAATTCCTGCATTTTCCTAGGAAGAATCATCACAGTCCTCTTCAGGCCAGCTGTTGATCCTTGCCTCACAAAGAGCTTGTTTGGGTTGGGGAGGGAGGCTCCGGAGGGAGATCAGCACCATCCACAGGGTTCACTGGGATTGCTGGTGTGGGGGGTCACCCCAGGTTTCTTCCACAGCCTGGGGGAGGTCTGAGGGGTAGGGTGTGGGGCGTGAATCATCTAATGTGATGGAAGTGCCTCTAGGAGGATGTGCGCTGCTCCTGAGATGCTTGGGACTGGATTGTCTGGTCTCTTCAGAGTCTGAAGTGATTAGCTGAGATGTAGGTGTGTGATTGGTAGCAGTCTGTGCTGTGTGGGTTTGAAGGGTGGGATGCAGATGAGCTTAGTTCCCAGCATGAGGAGGGAGCCAAAATGATGCCTGAAACAAGTATTTCACAGAATCACGGAGCGGTAGGGGTTGGAAGGGACCTCTGAAGATCCATCTAGTCCAACCCCACTGCCAAAGCAGGATCCTGGACTAGATCACACAGGACTTCATGTGACTGAAAGATTCTGCGGTTGCCATGAGTCCCTCTTTGGTTTTGTAACAGAAAAGAGCAATTTCCATTGCTTCCGTTGCTTTACGTGTCAGAAGGGGGGGTTCTGTGTCCAGTGTTCACCCGTGCTTGTGTTGATTATCCCCAGGGTGCGGCCAAAGTCCTGATCTTTCCTGTGGTGCAGCAGTTCACAGAGGCCTTTGTTCAGGCCCTGCAAATGCCTGATGGACCTACGTCAGACAGCGGGTTTAAGATGGAAGTCTTAAAGGTAAGTCATTTAAGACTGATTAAATAAAGAATTGAATACCAATACCCTGTCAGAGGTGCGGGAAAACAGAGAAATTGGAGTTCCTGTCACCTCTCCTGGTACTGCTCATGGTAGGAATAGGGACATTTTTGGCTCCCTGCGCCGTACAACGTTGAAATAAACTGTTCTGCCTGTGCTGAAGATGCTTATGAGATCCACAGTGACCTGTCCATGCGATGATCCATAGAGATCGATCAGTAGGATGATCTGTCCTTGGCATTCGTTGATCTAAAACATCTTGTGTACACCTTGTTTGGACACTACCCCGGTAGTTAAATATCAGTCTTTTCTAAAGCTGCTGCAGAACTCTGCTGAGGGAAGTTTTAAAAGCTTATTGTGTGCAGCTGCTTTTCGAGAACTTGCCCAGTCTTTAGTGCTAAGTTACCTCTGCAGAAGAGAGGTGGAAAGTCTTTGTGTTCTCCTGGTTTCCTGGCGAAAGAAGATTGGATCGCAGAGCTCTGTGCGTGTGACTCAGTGTGTGGGGACACGAGTGCTGCTGTAGGGTTGAGAACCCTTCCACAGCTGGTGAAGCACCAGAGTTCTGGGGCGTGCTGCCTGCAGCACGGGGGAGAAAGAGAAGCTCTAAAACATCCCTTGCAGAATCCAATCCAGATCTTTCCTTTACTTGCTGGAGTAAGCAAGACTTGGGTGGCAGTGTGCAGGTTTCTGAAGATGGACGGCTGAGGCCCATTCAGCTGCACTCTGAAGAAAACAAGGAGGAGTTATCGAAGACAAGCATCACAACCTTTTCATAATGACCAGATTTGCACTGGAGCCATGAAAATAAATCCTGGAGGATGCAATCGTATTATACAAATGAGTAGCTGCTATGTTCTGTGTCATGGAACTTGTTTTCTTAGTCCTGTTAAAGACAGCAGAAGCCTGGTTGTTGCATCCTGACCCTCCTCAGTCAGGGGTCATATGCTGCAGGCTGCGGGCGTTGTGCACGGGAAACGGCGGGAGCTGATTTCGTGCTCTGCAGCACCAAAGAGGAGGGAGTTTGGGGTAGGATGCTGACAAGTTTTGTTGAGAGAGTGTCTCTTGCAGGTTTTTTTTCTTCCCATTGGCTGTGCACTGGGATTCCTGGGACAGTGACACAGGAACACTAATGTAAAGGGGATACTCTGCGGGGTGTAATCTCAACTTGAACAGGCTGCAGCTCAAGTGTGTCTCATCTCTGATTCCGGAGACATACATGGAATGATAGACTGGTTTGGGTTGGAAGGGACCTCAAAGATTATCTAGTTCCAACCACCCTGCCATGGCAGGGACACCTCCCACTAGACCAGGTTGCTCAAGGCCCTGTCCAACTTGGCTTTGAACACCTCCAGGGATGGAGCATCCACAACCCCCCTGGACAACCTGAGCCAGTGTCTCACCACCCTCAGAGTGAAGAATTTCCTCCTAATTTCTAATCTAAATCTCCCCGCTTCCAGTCTGAACCCTTTACCCCTCATCCTATCACTACAGGCCTTTGTGAAAAGTCCCTGCCAAGCTTTCTTGTAGGCCCCCTGCAGATACTGGTACATTTGGATGTTTAATGAGTAGAAGCACTGTCCAGGCTACGCAGAAAGTTGTAATTGATTGTTTCACTCTAACCATAGACAGGTCTCGTGACCTCCATACATTCTGCAGCTTTCTTTGTTACTTACGTAGCAGTGCTTACTGGAACTGGAGCTATTTGTAGTCGTGTGTCTGCACTGGTAGCCAGCAGAGCGGGAGAGTGTTTGAGGAAATGTCAACATGTTCTTGCTCTGTTCCTTCATTGTGTGTGGGCACCTGGGCACGAGAGAGGATTTCGATCTGGATACAGCGTTGGATGTTGGGTGGCATTGATGGCAGCAGAAAATCAGTATGGATTTAAACAGTAAATTCAGGAGATCTGCTGCTGACAAGTGGTTTGTAGGAGGCTTTTTGTGAGGAGATGAGTGTTCAGGCTGTTGGCTCAGGGCAGTCCATGGTTTCGTCACTTAAGGTTTCTAAGCTGATGATACCAATTTTCTTAAGGGAAAATGGATTCAGGTGAAGGACTCATAAATTGCCTTCCCTCCCAGAAAAGTGGATTTTATAGTCATTGTAATGCAGAAGTAAGAGACCTCAGGGATTAGTTAAGACAAGCTCTGCAGATGAGATCATTACAGGAACCCCTTGAAATGCTGATGCAATGGAGGAAAGAATTGAGACTTTTTTTATAGTTCATTTTCAACCAGATGCAAACTCAATCCTGTCTTTTTTTCCTTAATGAAGTGCTATGTGCAAACGACAAGAAGATGGTTGGTTTGGTTTATTTTTCTCTTCCCTGTCTCTTGAGAGCTTTGTAGTCCAGGGTTCATGGAGTTCTCGGTGGGAATCAGAGGCAGCGCTGACCTAAAATATCTTGCTTTCCATATAAGATTGTTATCCAGGACAATGTCAAACGATCTAGCGAATCACACTGAAGTGTACACATCTGCCTGCTCCGCTGGGACACTTACCCTGCTTCAGAAAGTAAGTCGGTTGGATCACATCACGGCGAACCATTGACTGTTAATTTGTCCCCAGTCTTTCCAAGTGTAGTTGCAAGCTTAGAAGCAGGTACCAGCAGGAAAGTCAGTGCCCGTAACCCTTGGAGGAGGTGGGAGATTTGACCACAACAAAAATATTTTCAACTGTGAGGACTAGGACAAAGTATCAGTGGTGTGATTTATTGTTTTGTTGCTTGATAGTTTAGCATGAATTAAATTAATATGATGAGTGAGCTGCAGCTAAACAGTTCTTGATTCTCAATTCCAGTGTTGTCGAACATGCCACTCTGGATTGTTTTGAGAGAAATTGATTAAACGTTACAGGTAACAGAGCTAAGCAAGTCATAGCAAGGGAATACAAATACCATGTACTTAAGCAAAGGTTTAGAGCTGCGCCGGCACTAGCCGAAGGACAGATGCTCTCTGTGAACCCCTCTCCCTTCCCAGAGGGGAGGAGAAAGGGAATAAGGCAGATTTATGGGTTAGAAAAGAAAACTAAACCAGCTTTAATGAAAATAATAAAATGGAATATATACAAATATATACAAACCCAGTATCAAACCCAACCCTCTGATGGCAATGATGTCACTGTCACCGCTGATGACGTGGGCAGGCACTGAGGAAGTCCCAGACTGGACTCAACGGCAGACAGGAACTAGATTCAGGAACACATGGATCGGGATCGAAGTTGGAATGGACAGAGTCCTCCTCAGATGCCATCCATTGAAGAAGAGGCTTGACCCTCGTGATCCCTCAGCTTTACACTGAACATGCTGTACATGGGGTGGAATCCCTCGATGGTCAGTTTGGGGTCCCCTGTCCTGGCTGTTCCTCCCCTCAGGTGCGGCCTTTTACTTTTTGCACCCCCAACATGGTGCACAGATGTATCATGACCTTGGTCTGCACAGGAACAAGTACAAGCAAGAGCGTTTCTGCACACCCCAACCCTTGGAGTGACTCTAAACACGGAGCGTTACCACTGCTGGGAGCAGAGACTGTGAAAAATCTGCCGTTAACTTCAGAAAGTTACTGAGAAGAGACTGAGCTGAGAAGTAAAATCCCTGAACAGAATTAACTCAGTTCTAACTCAAACCAGGACAACTTGCTCTGCAGTAATTATATCAAGAGCACCAATTAACCAGCAGCCTGAAGTATCTCAGAACCTTGCTCTAGTGCTGCTTCACTTACACTTAAAATCTGTTCTTTCAACACCTGTCTATCAGGTGGGTCACAGAAGTTACGCTTATATTTTTTCCTGCTGTTGGAACAAATGATAAGTTACAAAAAATAATTAATCATACCCTCCTTGTTCTTGAATGGAAGGCAAGGTGGTAGCTGTGTCTTGGGGACAAATGTCCTAAGTTTATGAGCACAGTAGCCAGCTGTGCAGTGCATGTGCTGCACTCTCCTGAGTGTGTAGCCTCAGCGCTCCCGCTCCTGAAGAGCGTCTGTCCTGAGCTTTCTGTCCACAGATCTGGGGATTCCTTCTCTGTCTGAAGACAAAAACAGGACATGAAGCAAGAAAAGGCTTTAACACAGAGTGACTTGAAGGAGATGCTGAGTGACTAGTGGAGGTGTGGTTGGCTGTTTGCTTGCAGAATAGCTGGAAGGGGTTTGGGAGCCATCCCGGTGCTCCCCGAGGGTGATTTTGGGGTGTCTGGTGGGTGACTCTGGCTACAGGTGTGAGCGCGGTTGGTTGTTGCCTGACTTGGCCGTTAAATGTCCTGCTTGGGGAGCAGCTTGACTTTGAAGAGAGGTGGATAAGGATTTTCTTGGAGGATTTAATAGGTGGTAGAGCAGTACATGGGGGTTGGCAGAGGAGAGGAGGAGGAGGAGATCTCTGAAGGAGGAGGGGATCTCTGAATAATGAGGAGATCTCTGAAGGAGGAGGGGATCTCTGAATAATGAGGAGATCTCTGAAGGAGGAGGGGATCTCTGAATAATGAGGAGATCTCTGAAGGATGAGGAGATCTCTGAATAATGAGGAGATCTCTGAAGCAATTCTTTTAGTTCCAGCAAGCAGTGGGAATTGGCAGAATGAGAGGCTGGGGTTGAAATACGATGTTGGACAGGAGAGAGTGCTCATTTTTTAATGATGTGCACTGTGGGGAAAGTGGTGAGCTTGTAAATGCAGCCTCTTACAGTTCGAACTGCAGAGCTATTGAACTGAAGAACTCTCCTGCCCCTGCAGCAGGGCTTCCTGCAAGATTGTCTTGGCACAGAGCTTAGAAGCGCTTGCCTGGGGTTCATGGGGAGTGGCTTGTAGAACAAGGCTCTTTAGATGCTCCTGTGGCCATGGTTGGGGTGTTGAGTTTGCAGCAGTCCTGCAGATCGGGTTCAGATCCTCTGCCAGCACCTGTGTAAACCCCTTTTCATCCAGAGGCTGGTTTTTGTCAACAGGTCTTTTCTGTGGTGCTTCTATCACCTCCCACACTCATTCTCAGATTTATGTACCTGGATTATCTCTGGCTGCCCACTCTTGACAGCTGCAGTGGCTGCAGTACCAATATTAGAATGCTGTTCTTTTCTGGAAGATGAATTATTTTTTATTTCTATTAATGTACCCAATGCTACAAACAAAAAAACTGGACTGTGGCTGCAGCTGGAGGGGGTGAGTGGGATCCGGGTCTGTGTTTTCATAGGCTGCTCTTCCCTGGGTGTGCAAGCAGAATGTATTACATGTGTAAAGGTGTGGGAAATAAGCTGTGGTCTAGTTTTAAGAGTTGAGTTTCTGGGACAAAATAGCTTCTGGGTGGTGATTGTGTCCAGACAGTGCTGTGCGGTGACGTGCTTCTGACGGGAGCCTGCACCTTCTCACCGAGTCGCTGCATCGACTTCATTTCAAGAGTTGTACAACTTGTGTTATGCCTTTACTTCCTTGCGAAAGAGCCAATATGAAGAGAGGTCTCTTTGTCATTGTGCAAGTGAGGGCCCTGCCTGGTCAGGAGGGAGAGGAGGAGACCTTGGTGGCAGGAGGACGTTTGGTTACCTCAGTTGTGAATCACAGCATCACCATGTTGGGAAACGACCTTCAAGATCATCAAGTCCAACTGTTACCTGTCTCTACCAGGGCACTTCTGCACCATATCCTTGAGCACCATGTCTAGATGGCTTGTCAATACATCCAGGGATGGTGATTCAACCACTTCCCTGAGCAGCCTGTTCCTGTCTTTGACAACCCTTTCAGTGTAGAAGTTTGTCCTAATGTCCAACCTAAACCTCCCCTGACATAACTTGACACCATTTTCTCTTGTCCTATCAATTGTGATTTGAATCTGCAGCCTGTGATTTGAGTGTTTGTTGATGGTTTTCCCCAATTTTGCTTCTGATTGATAATCTTTTTTCGTTCCAGGCTGTGACAGCACTTGTGAAAAACTATCCAAAGCACATGGTTTCATCAATGCAGCAGATCCTGCCCATCGTCTGGAATACCCTCACAGAAAGTGCTGCCTTATATCCTTTGTCGTGAACAGTTTGAACTAGAATAGAAGACAAAAACCTCTGTCACATACGCAGTAACGACCTGAACACGGCTGAAGACCGTGGTACATGGAGTGTTCCACTCTGACAGAGAATACAGGCATTTATGGTGTAGATAAAGCAGATATTTCCCTTCACGAGGCTCCATTAAGTTTCTTTGAGCTTTTAAAAGTCATATCCGAGGACTGATGCAGGTGCCCACGTCACGCTGGCTGTAGAATTGTGGCCAATCCTTGCATTGTTTTGGTGCTTGTCGGTGAGAATTGTCTTCTTAAAAAGGTGTCTAGTGACAATGTAAGGACTGCAGGTAAAGGAGGATCTACAGTGTCCCTTGCTACAGTGGTCCTAGCATCTGGTTGCACTTGCTGCTGAAGTTAAAGTTGATTTGCCTTTGGAATTTTGTTACTCAGTCGTTACTCCACTGGGCACTGGCCATGGCCATCAGGTATTCTGTCCGTAGTTTTCCCAGTACTTGTGAACTGACAAATCAAATCTTTCCGTATTGTTAGTCCAAAGCTTGCTTTTTTAGCTGTTTATAGCGTGACAATAATTATAGAATTCTAGAACTGAACCTTCTTGTAGCTTTTTCTGCACTTTTTTCTGTAAACACCAGAATTGGGCATGGTGTTGTGATAATCACGTACGGGTTGACTGAGCTTTTCCTCTATATTTTAATAGAATGTCTGTTCTCCTAGAGATCACGGATCGGGACCTTTTTGTATCAAAGCCACCTGCATGGTCTTGTGCTTCAGAATCCTACTGCGTAGTGGGTGGTAGGCTCTGGTGGAGTGAAAACGTGCAGCAAGACCGTGGCAGGAGCCGTAGCGCTTGAGTAGGGGCTGTCTAGTTTCAAGGTCAGCTGGGGTTTTTTGTTCAGTTTTTTTAGACAGCTGTTAAAATATAAGGAGCTGTTTGTTTAATATTTGATGGTGTATTTCTGCCTCTCCTGTCCTGACTCCTACTGAAGTCCTGCTGGCAGCTGAGCTGACAAAATAGTTTTTTTGTTTGCAAAAGGGGAGAATCTTGTCCTTCTTTCTGTTGTGTTTGCTCTGGCGTTTGTTGGACCATCAATTCACCATCCTCCTTACTCCTCTGCGTCCTCAGGTTAGTTTTCTGCAGCTTCCCAGGGTTTGGAGGCTCATGGAGTGGCCTGACAGGGAGCAGAGCCAACACAAGGTGGGATCCTGGGGTGGCTCCTCACCCTTGGGCAGCAGTGAAGGGTTGAATTGGCTCGCTGTCCCCTGGGGAGAGCAAGAGTGAGTGGTTCTGTTCTTGCAAAGTTTTAACATAGATAAAGTTTTGGTTTATCTCGGTGGATTTGGTTTAAGTTAATCGAATGGTCTAAACCGTGTGCTGAAGTGATGTGGTCCTTGAGGTTGGGCCATGCAAGGAGCTCCTGGGGCTTGTCCTCTCTGGAACACGGGATGGGCATAAAGTCAAAGAGGTGTTTTTTTGTTGTTGTTGGGAAGAAAGAAAACATCCCTAGTTATCAGGAATTCTAAGATAGGAACAGATTAATTCCTAAAGAGAATCAGTTCTTCAGAAAAACGCATATTTACTTAACTCCATCCACTTATGTGAGAACAGAAGTAAATTACACAGAAGAGGTGGAGGACCCTGTGGATTCTGATGGTAAGAACTTGTGCACTCGTGCCTCCTCTTCTGTAGAGGAAGGGACTTACCTAAATATTGTTGTTGTCAAAACAGTGACTGAAACACTGAAGGAGATTGTGCTTAGTGGTGTTCAAACAGTGTCCACCAGTTCTTTGCAAGTTACACGTGATCGTGATCAAGGAAGCTGCATAATTTAGATTTTCTAATGACTCAAGGAGCGAGTTCTGCAACAATATTGAGGTAAAAGTAGTGGGACAAAGGAAAATCAAAACAGGTTTTAGGTTGATCTTGATCAGTTTTAATGAGAGGTGTGCGGTGAGTTGGGAAGAGAGCAGAAAGCAGTGAGATCAGACATCCTCCTGGGGCTGCTGCTGCCCGTGCTAGTCCGGGAGTAAGAATAAACGTTATCTCGTCAGACAAGCTAACAGTTTGTGATTATATCTGACACCCATCGATACCTTTCTGTATGTTAGCGTGGTTCTTGTTTTCACCTCTGCCTCTGTGTGTTTGCAAATTCAGTCAGGCTCTTTCTTTTCACTTCTTTCTTCAGGTGAAGTATTGGGCTTTGAAAATCTCGTGTTCAGCATATTTGAATTTGTTCATGCCTTGCTGGAAAACAACAAATTTAAGAGCACTGTGAAGAAGGCTTTGCCAGAGCTGATCTATTACATCCTCCTGTACATGCAGATCACAGAGGAGCAGGTGAGCACATTTGTCTTGTGTAGGAAGCAAAGGAAATGAGACATTTCAAACAGCTGATGTCCTGGGAAGAGGTTCAGTGTGTGGAAGCTGCTGTAATCTAATAGGCTGTTCTGTCGCTTTGCTGTGCCGGGGGTTGGGGCAGTAGCATCCAAATGTTCCTAAATGGCGCAACGTGGATGGCAAATCACAGAATCTTAGAATAGTTTGGGTTGGAAGGGACCTTCAAAGATCACCTAGTTCCAACCCCAACACCATGGACAAGGCATCTTTCACTAGACCAGGTTGCTCAAAGCCCCGTCCAATCTGGCCTTGAACACCTCCAGGGATGGAGCATCCACAACTTCCCTGGGCAACCTGTGCCAGGGTCTCACCACCCTCAGAATGAAGAATTTCTTCTATATGTCTGATCTAGATCTAACTCCTTTCAGTTTAAAACCGTTGCTCCTTGTCCTGTCACAACAAGCCCTGGTAAAAATCTTCAGCTTTCTTACAGGCCCCCCCTTATATACAGAAAGGCTGCAATAAGGTCTCCCCGGAGCCTTCTCTTCTCCAAGCTCAACAACCCCAGTCTCTCAAGCTTTTTTCCTTCATTCCTTGATGAAGTTTATGCTGTGAAAATAAGGATTATCATGCTGAAAGGGGTAGCCAGGCTTCTGGGACGGTGAAAAGATCGTGCTAGTAGCGTGGAATAATTTGTAGTGAAGTTCTGCTTGGCTTCTGGGCTCCCAAGCCTGTCAGCCATCATCGTTTTGTTTATGTAGGCGTGCATAAAAACAGACACTCTGTTAAAGATTCATCTACTTCTCCCATTCCTCATCTATAAATAAAACTGTGTAGCATTGATTCCAGGTCAGTCATCAGTTCTGTCAAATTCTGATCTCAAATGAGCACAAGAGCAAAACGAGCTCAGAACAAAGAGGGAGTCTCTGCTTTTCCAAGGTTTCTCCAGTAGAATATAAAAAAAATCAGTTGAAGGTGATGACTTCTGAGGGCAGAGAAAAATTCTGAGAGTAGCTTTGCAAAACTGAGGTTCTACCATTAAACCAAGTGTTAGAGAGTTCTTAATTTACCAGATTTTGGTAACAAAGTGACTGGGAACAGAAAAGCTCCCTTTTACCCTTGGTGTTCAGAATTCATCGTCCGCCCCTATCCTTGTCTCCTCTCTGTTTTAGATAAAAGTTTGGACTGCAAATCCACAACAGTTTGTGGAGGATGAAGATGATGATACTTTTTCGTATACAGTGAGGATTGCTGCACAGGATCTGTTGCTGGTATGAAACACATTCCACATTTAGATGCAACCAAAATACGAATAACAAAGAATAAACCTAGCTTCGTGAAGGGCATCATAGAAGGCATTGGGTTGGAAGGGGCCTTCCAAGCTCATCTAGTCCAACCCCCCTGCAGTCAGCAGGGATGTCTCTAACTAGGTCAGGTTGCTCAGAGCCCCATCAAGCCTGACCTTGAATATCTCCAGGGATGGGGCCTCCACCACCTCTCTGGGCAACCTGTTCGACGTTCCACCACCCTCACAGTAAAGAACTTCTTCCTAATTTTGAATCTAAATCTCCCCTCTTCCAGTTTAAAACCATCACCCCTTGTCCTATCACTACAGGCCTTTGTAAAAAGTCCCTCCCCAGCTTTCTTGTAGGCCTCCTTCAGATACTGGAAGGCCTTAATAAGGTCCCCCTGGAGTCTTCCCTTCTCCAGGCTGAACAACCCCAACTCCCTCAGCCTGAAGGTCAACACTGAGAAGTCTGTACAAGTAAGTTTATTGTTTCCTTCTGCGCAGGCTGTGGCTGCTGATTTCCAGAATGAGAGCGCAACTGCTTTGGCTGCAGCAGCTACAAGACATTTACAAGAAGCTGAGCAGGCCAAAAACAACGGTGCTGAGCACTGGTAAGCGGCCGGGGCTGCAGGGAGCGACACGGGTACAGATACCGAGCTCTTGTGCAGCACAATTTAATCACATTCTTTTCATGACGCTGCTGATGGACAAGGATGAAATTTGAGAACTTGAGTTAGAAGAAGAAGGAGGAAGTAGAGCAGCTCTTGAGCCAGGCGACGACATCTTCATGTGGAAAACTTTGAGCAATTCCAAGCACTGGCTGCCTGTCCCCAGGCTCCCTCCCTCCAGACTGTGGCAGTTCCTTAGAACATCTCATTGGAAATGATGATGAATTATAGGAAATCTGAAGAGAAATTGGCAATGCTTTCACTTTGCGTTCAGTTAATTGAGCTCACAATTCCAAGCTGTTCTTTACTTTGTGTAAAGAAGAGATAAGTGCTGTACGTAGATGTATTGTTCAGTTTTAGAACTTCAGAGCTGCAGTTCTTAGTGTTATTTGGGTGTAGAAGAAAGCTCAATGGCGGGAGAACCTGGTCGCTGTTCCATGACTATTGTCTCTTGGGTCTACAGCGTGTTAGTTCAGTGTCTGGGTTTATTTTGAATACTCGTGTCAGAGTAGCCACCTTGTATAGCAAGCAGCTACAAAATCAGGTGCTGAGACCCTGTGTGCCTTAACTGGGGTAAACTCTAAAGCAGATTATTTGCTTCACAGGTGAAGCCAAGGAGAAGTGGTATTTGCCCATAACTATTCCATCATCATTAACAAAATGTAGTGCAAAACGAGACAGATTCAAACCTTTAAGACGCTGGGTGGCACAGCGCTTCTGCACATGGAATAATCGAGCAAGGCACAGTTGGAATTGGAAGCCTTCATTTTAAAAGTCTCATTTCTTTTTTTATTGAACAACATTGGTACAAGAAGTAACAATTATTCAGCCGATATTTTAGGAAGCGGTTGAGAACACTGCCTGTCCTGGGGGGAGTCTCAAGCCCCCAGTTTGCCGTTTTGCAGATTTTAATTTCTTTCAGGACCTTTTTAAATCCTCTGCTCTGGGATCCAGAAGATAGTTTCGGTAGCTTAGACCACGAAATTGTACTGGTTTTGCTTCAGAATTTTTATTTATTCATTGGGGTGATGGAGAAACCTAAAGGCACCTGAATTCTTTTGCAGGTGGAAAATACATGAAGCTTGTATGCTGGCCCTGGGCTCTGTGAAGTCTATCATTACAGACAGTGTGAAGAATGGCAGAATACACTTTGACATGCACGGCTTCTTGACAAATGTTGTCCTTGCAGACCTCAACCTTTCAGGTACATTGGACCTTGCCATTATTGAGAGCAACTGCTGAGTGCCAGGGCTTGGAAATCTCTTACAAACAGAAGCGTGTGGTGTTGTGAAATGCAGTTGTGCACATTGACATTATCTCGTGATGTAAGACCTTTAAATGTGGGACACTGTTTTTGGTTGACACTTGCTGTTGGCTGGTTGCTTGAGCCTTGGAGATGGAAGGATGATTGCTTGGGGAACTTGGTGGAAAACAGCTGTTCTGTGTCATGTATCTGCTTCTGGGAAAGACACCAGCTGTGGTTAACAGGCTTCAGAATTCCTGCAGCACTATCCCATCCCATCCCATCTGCTTGACACTGGGGCTGGTGCTGGTCGTGGCACGTGAATTCAAAGAACACTCGTAGCTGAGTGGGATCCTCTGCTGGGAGCTCTGCAAGCTTCTGCTTCCTCTATGTCACCTTACATGAGTGTGCAGAAAAGACAAAGGAGTTGTGAAAAGCTGGACCTCAAAAGTCTGGCAGATAATTAAAATCTGAGGCATTTAAGCCAATATGACCATTATTGGTGAGTCCACAAAAGTTGTGTCAGTGCATCATAGAGTTGTTTGGGTTGGAAGGGACCTCAAAGGTCATCTAGATCCAACCCCCTGCCATGGCAGGGACACCTCCCACTAGACCAGGTTGCTCAAGGCCCCGTCCAACCTGGCCTTGAACACCTCCAGGGATGGAGCATCCACAACCCCCTCAAGCAACCCATGCCAGGGTCTCACCGCTTTATGCTTTCATCAAAGAAGCATTTGTTTTAACCTATTACAAAGAAGGACTTTTTTTTTCCCTGTTTTTTTAAGTTGATGTTGAATGAAGAAATAGTGTGCAAAGTAGGCAATGCCTGTAAAAAACCAACAGCAGCTATTTACATATATTTACATACATTTACATCTGTGGTATTGGGTTGTAAATGAGCTATTGTGCTCTAGGCAGAGCTCCTGGAGTCACTCTATAAATAGTTCTTGGGGGACATCCGTTTAATGCTCAGCAATGGTAGTAAGACAAAGAAATCTTGTGGTTTATAACACTTGCTTAGAAAACAAAGCTTTTTGCTCACCATACATCTCGATGGAGGTTTTTATGTCCCCATCTTAAAATTAAATCTTGCAGGAGTATAAATAATGGCAGTAAAGATGCTGAGAAATAGAGAGCATCATCTGTTTGAGGGTAGCCTGGACAGATAAGGGTACTTTGGGGCTGAGAAGGTAGAGGGTTTAAGTGCAACAGATAACTCGTACCTTGATAAGCATGAGCAGGTGAGTAGATAAGAAGTATTCGTCGCTTCGCTGGTGCTGTTGAACAGCGTGTTTGGTAGTTTTGCAATCACAGATGGCTGGAAACTGGAAAGGGGATCTGTGAAAGATCCCTGTGTACACACTCTGTTTCTCTGACTCCTTTCTCTCAGCTGCTGCTCTTCGCCGCTGTTGGGTCGGAATATCGGGCTGGGTGAGTGGGGCTGCTGAAGAGCCTTCGTTCTCTTCCTTCCCTCTTGTTCCGGAGCTCAGGAAAGTGTGTGTTGCTGTATTGATGGACACATGCAAGGGTAGCCAGTTGAGGGAAAAGAGTCGGGTGCTTTTAAACAAATGAGAAATTATTCTTTGAAATAACGAAAATAAACTGGATTCTGCCTCTGAACAAAAATTATTTGTACGCCTGCATACTTGTCTAGTGTGTCACATCATACTGTTTTCCTACTGGGATGCCAAGATCTTGGATAAGGGGTGGAAGCAGCTGTAATTTTAAACTCATAAAACGTATTCTAAAACCACTGGGCTTTTTTGTTTTGCTTCAGTGTCTCCTTTCCTCCTGGGCCGTGCTCTGTGGGCTGCCAGCCGATTCACAGTGGCGATGTCTCCAGAACTGATCCAGCAGTTCCTGCAAGCTACTGTCAGTGGTCTGCACGAAACACAGCCGCCTTCTGTCCGGATCTCCGCAGTCAGAGCTATCTGGGGGTAAGGAAACCCTGAGGTGCTCCAGAGCCCCAGGGAGAGATGGTCTAAATTACACTTACAAAACTAGTATGTTAAAATATTGAGAACATTTCTATGTAGGCTGGGGAAGGATTGGCTTTGAATGAAGTAGGTGTCAATTTAAAGAGTGTGAGCAAGCAGGTTCAAGATAGAAGAACTAATGAGGAATGTGAAATCGAGCCTCAAAGTTGGCTACAATCAAGTGTTACAATGGACACGGTCCCAAAGAGAAGCAGAACCAGATAGTGATGCATAAAGCTGAAACCCAGATTGCTCCTGCTCAGTCACAGAGGCGGCTGAATGACACAGTACGGGGTTGTGGAGCAAATCACAGCAATAAGGAATGTTTGGGGTGGCTTGTTGTTGTTGTTCTGTTTTTCTAACTAAATTGCAAGGAGATGAAAGGAAGATCTGCTGTATTCATTCTGAAGTGAAAAATTAACACTGGTGTAAAACCAAAAAACAACCAACCACAAAGATCCCTTGCCAAAGCCCTGCTCTTCCCCACTCTCACCCCCTCAAAAAACCCTTGTCCTCTGTTTGCACCGAAATGTTAAAGAGTAAGTAAAGGCAGAGACTTACAACATAGTTATTCCTGAAGTTGTTTTATCATTCCCTGCCTCACTTGTAGCACATTGTAAGCAGTGAGTGTCTGTCTTGGACGACTACCTTCCTCAAGGTTTATCCTCTCCATCAATGGGCGGTTCTAAGAGAACTGTTACTAAGAGGCAGCAGAAGCTTTTAGCATCCCTTGACTCAACTCTGCTTCTGTGAACCATCAGGGGTGGAATGAGGAGGAAGGATAGCGGAGGTGTTGAGAGATCGTGGAATACTGAAGGGGAAGAGTCCTAGAGGAGTCAACTTAAGAATGGGTGGGGTGAAGTAGCCCCTTATATATGATCTGGAGTGAAGCGTATAAATCACTCTAATATATGATATATTTTTGTATCACGAATCTCTTGTCTAGCTACTGTGACCAGCTGAAGATCTCTGAGAGCACCCACGTGTTGCAGCCTTTCCTTCCTAGCATCCTTGATGGACTGATCCACTTGGCAACTCAGTTCAGCTCGGAGGTGCTGAACCTCGTGATGGAGACGCTGTGCATTGTCTGTACCGTGGACCCAGCGTTCACAGCGAGTGTGGAGAACAAAATCTGCCCCTTCACCATTGCGATATTTTTGAAGTACAGTAACGGTATGTGCTCAGGCTCCTTTCTCCAAGTACAGTTGGTTTTACCAGTGAATCCTGTACTGAAAATTTAATAAATGGTAATTGAGTGAACATTGATGTATATGGTAAAGCTGGAAGGGAGACTTGCTGCTTTGCCTATTCAAAATAGCGGTAGCCAAAACTGAAATGTGTTTGTTAGTGTGTTTTAGTAAATGGTGCTTTCTCTCTCCAGATCCAGTTGTTGCTTCTCTTGCCCAAGATATCTTTAAGGAGCTAGCTCAGATAGAAGCCTGCCAGGGTCCAATGCAGATGAGGCTAATACCAACGCTCGTCAGCATCATGCAAGCCCCTGCTGACAAGATCCCAGCAGGGCTTTGCGCAGTAAGTGCTGCAGTGGTACCTGGTGTAGCTGGAGATGATTCCCTCTTAGATGTGTAGGATGGCTGGTCTGCAAAGAGTAGAAAGGTTGCATTTGAACTGCTTTGGAACAATGACTTCGGTCATTGGTAGATGTTTCCTTGTGGAGAGAAGGCAAACTGCAGATGGAGGGAGATGCTTCCAAAAGTTAACTTTAAGTTGCTCCTCTGGCCTTCTTCCAGTCTCTGAAGCGTACCCCTAGACATTTTGCTTTGGCATACACCAGTAACAGCCTCCTCTTTGTGGTGGAATGTTCTCCAGCAGGCTACACAGCTACTCCTTGCACTTTTTTCTAAGGCTTTTTCTGATGTATGCATCTCGTATGTATTAATTGCTGGAGATAAATGATAAAGGTTTATCCCAAAAGTCCTCTTATAAAAGATTAAGCATTGACTGTGTAGAATGATTGGATGGAGTTAAACCCATAAACATCTTTATCAGCATTCTTATAATCTGTATATTGATTGGTATGACTGTAACAATCGCTTATGGGTAATTAAAATAAATTTAAACCAATGTAAACCAAAGAGAAGTCAGCTAGAGCAGTTCTCTGGCTGTACGGATTAGCGTGGATCAGGGCGCTGTGAAACGCTGCAATATTTCAGTGCTTACACTGCTTTTAACGTTTGAACTGCCTTGGGAACTTGGACAGCACACAGCCTGTGTTCCTCTCAAATACGGTGACACTTGAGTGCTCCGGGGTCCGTGATTTAAGAAATACTCCGGCGTGTGGATGTGGTTGTGGTACTGGCTCCCATCCCTCCAGTTCACGCCTTTGATGCTTGCACCCGTGGTGGGCAGTGCTGACTTGATGTGCTGTGGCTGCCGCTGTAACGATGCTTTTGTTCGTGTTTTCCTTGCAGACTTCTATCGATATATTGACCACCGTTGTGAGGAATACAAAACCCCCTCTGTCTCAGCTCCTCATCTGCCAGGCGTTCCCTGCGGTGGCTCAGTGCAGCCTGAACACAGATGACAACGCAACCATGCAGGTAACGCCGTGGGGAGCAGCCAGGATGGCAGGGCTGCGCCAGGCCGGGAGAGGCAACGTGCCCTTGAAGGGAGCCCAGGCTTTGCTTGCCAGTAGCTATGTCGGCACCTCCTCAGGAGTCTCTGCCACCTCCCATTTATCATGAAAGTGCTGCTGCTCAAGGGCCTGCAGTGACTCTTAGTGGCTGTTCCTTAATTTGGAGGACTGGAGTGAGTAAAGCAGCAGCCTTGATGTTTTTTTCTATTTTTACTCCTTCTAGCAGTTTTCTCTCTTCATTTAAGGGGAGGGCAGACTTCTTTTTGACTGAGCCAGGTGTGGGATGGAAGGAGAGCAAGGATTCATCTCAAAGAGCAGTGGTGCCTGAGCTGTGTTTGTTGGCAGGCTCTGCTGTTACCTCATGATGTCTTTAGAGTATTTAAGCAAGAAAGAAAAAGCATCAGAGCCTAAAAGTGCAGGGTTGCAGGGTGCCTTTTCATTCCAGCTCCTTGCTGGCATATAAATCGTAAAGTTGGTTTCATTCTTTACGTAAGGAGGTTTATAGTACCAGCTACACTTTACCACACAGACCATGGAAATGGCTCTCCCTAAACAACAGAGCAGTTAGAAGAGGTTGGAGAGCAGCAAGAAGAGGTGGGAGGCCGGCGTGCTGATTGCCTTGCTGGATCTTTGTGTTAAAAAGAACTCAGAAGGATCGCAGCGTGGCTGCGGAGTTGTTTTGTTCATGCTACACTTTGCTATCTATGTCCCTCACTTGTAACCCAGAGAAATTCCAGCAAGCGGCACAAAACTGCAGCTACTTCAGGTTGTCTTTGTATTTACCAGATGATCTTCTTGAGGGCTGCCTGGGCAGTGAAGAGTTTTGTACTTGATAATGAGCTGAAGTCTGTAGAAATTACATTTAAATTTAGGCCACTCGTTTTACTGCCCATTGGAGAGCTTGGATCTTTTATAGCTGCCGCCAGTTTGCCTGTTGTTTTCATTTTGGGTGGTGAAAGGAGATGTCTTCCCATGCCTCCCTGCTCTCATACCTAGCAAAGGAAGTTCTAACATGATGATTTTCTCGTTTAGAACGGCGGCGAGTGTCTGCGTGCATACGTCTCGGTGGCGCTGGAGCAAATTGCACAATGGCACGATGAGCAAGGCCACAATGGGCTGTGGTATGTGATGCAGGTGGTGAGCCAGCTTCTAGATCCAAGGACCTCGGAGTTCACTGCTGCCTTTGTGGGCAGGCTGGTCTCCACTTTAATTTCAAAAGCAGGAAGTGAGCTGGGAGAGAATCTGGACCAGATCCTGAGAGCTATCCTGAGCAAAATGCAACAAGCGGAGACGCTCAGTGTGATGCAGGTGAGCGGGCTGGGAGGGTAAGTACAAGTGTCAGGAAAATTAGTTGTCGTAATGTTTTTCTAATTGTTTGCCTGATTATTTATGGCTGGTGCAACTGGAGGGTCTACATATAGAATCCAGAATGGCTTGGGTTGAAAGAGACCTCAAAGATCATCTAGTTCCAAGCCCCTGGCATGGCAGGGACACCTCCCACTAGACCAGGTTGTCCATCCTCTTGGAGTAGTCAGGAAAACGCCTCCTCTGCTCATACAGAGGTGTCCTGGTTATGGGGTAAGACAAGTTCTTGTGGCTAAACTTTAATGCACCTTAAATGGTTGCTCATGTGCTTGCAAGCAGTGAACCTTCAGAGGGGACAGGAGTTGCCCAAGTAGAGGTGCTATGGCAAAGACAGCACATGTTTTCAAGTGGGTTTGTGCTATATTCGAAGAGTAAATGCCTGGGAGTAGAGACAGGGTGAACTTCTGGTGGATGGGAGGTGCTGTTGGCCTGCAGGACATGAGAGGCCAAAGAGCATCATGAGCTCTTTTAGCCTTGACCTACTTCTAGTGGCACAGTTTTATGGGATGATTTTATCCCAGTGGTCTTCATTCTCTCTCCTGTCTTTCTTGTCCGTACGCTTAATGCAAAACATCCAGCTATGGCTGCCCCGGTTCCTCAGCAGCAGCTGGGGGAGGGCATTTTGCTGGCACTGTTCAGCAGGATCCCACCTTTGTTCTCAGTGCAGCACTTGGTTAGAGCAGAGTGAGCCTCAGCCCTTTTATCTTATTTCTCTGATTTTTCTATGTGCATTTTTCAAGCCAGCACATGGCGAATCAAGGAGGCCATTCAGATGGCAGCACAGATTTCATCTTAAAGCCTTGATTTTTTTTCCCCTCAGAGACTCTGTTGATCCTTAACTGTTCAGAATGGCTCTCACTGCAGATTTCTGGATTTAAAAGATCTGGAAGCTTCAATCCAAAGCAGTCAGATTGCTGTAGCCAGTGGAAGATAAATGAGCCGTTCACAATGCTGAATCTCTTCCCTGTGTTAGCCTGAAAGATGGGCCTCTGGAGGTGGGCTGCTTTTCCCTGGGGAAGCCTATGGAGATGGCCTCAGACTTGGAGACTGACGTTTAGACATACTCACTGTATTAATTCTACCACTGTTTTTTAGGACTGTAAAACTGCATCTTGTAAAAAAAAAACCTTTCTGAAGCTTGCAATTCTTTTCCTAAAACTTGTGTCCAAAGCACACTCAGAATTGGGGAAGTGCTGCTGAACTGTGGTGTGGGAGAAGGGTGGTCCTGTGGTGGAGAGGAGGATGGGAAATCCCTGGGGAAAGAGGACAGGAGTGCTGGCTCTGGCCCAATAACTTCTGTTCCTTGGGTTGATGATGAGGCAGGTTTCTGCCACACAGGGCTGGGTTTGGAGCGCGGTGCGTAGAGCCCCTGTGCAGCTCCTGGTCTGTGGGGCAAACTGGGGCGCTTGCGTGTCTGTTGCCATATGGTCTTTTTGCTAGTCAAAAGTTGATGACAAGCTCTGATGTTTTTTAAATAGCTGCTTAGCCTTTGCTTTAGGAAGGTTTGTTACTTTGGGACATGGGTGTGAGGGAATTTATCCCTGCTGGTTTTGGGGGTGGTTAAATACTGCTGTTGGCGGTAGTAGTTTATTGCCTGCCTTTGTAGCACAGTGTCGTGCAGATGGTTATACTTCCTCCTCCTCCTCCTCCTCCTCTTGGGGTTGTTAAGCACAGTCTCCACTCCTGCAGGGAACTCAAGTTACTTGAATATTTGATGAAACATTTTCAGCTGTTAAATTATGTACAGCTAACATTTCCTTTCTCCTCCTGTAGTCCTTGATTATGGTGTTTGCTCACTTGGTTCACTCCCAACTGGAACCACTTCTAGAGTTCCTGTGTAGTCTCCCCGGACCAACCGGCAAGCCTGCCCTGGAGTTTGTGATGGCCGAGTGGATGAGCCGGCAGCACTTGTTCTACGGGCAATACGAAGGCAAAGTCAGGTAGGGTGTTTCATCAGCAGGTTCTGTGCATTCACATTCACTGGCAGATCCTCCCGTCACAACCGGGTGTGAGGGGAAGAGGAGCTGCTTCAGCCTCGGCTTAGTGTGTGCCAGCGTTGGGCAGAATTCCTTTTGTCTGTTCTGTCAGCTCAGCTCAGGAGAGCCGTGGTAACTGGAGCAATCTCCGATCCTCCTCTGAGTGCTGCTCTTGCTGCCGGGCGTTCCTGTGCTGGAACAGGGGCAACAAAGAGGGGAGGGGGGTCTCTTGCAAGCACAGGGGTGCTTTTGGGATCGAACTGCTGTGAATGGGATGGGAGTAGCTTCCAGACATGAAGTTGCCTTTGTGGACTGCTGTGGAGTTTCAGGGCATGGTTTCCTGGGAGAATCTTGTTGATTTAATCATCTCTTAAAAGTCAATAAAGAAATGAAGTGCAAGTTTTCTCTCCCTTTTGCTGCAGGAGCACACTGGTGCTCCAATGGAGGCCGAGTACAGTATCCCAAAGCGTGAAATACTCTGTATTAGTTTCAATTTTGCCACAGCTACTGTCCTTGGCTTTTTTTTCTGGAAATGTGCCATCTAACAGACCACTCTTAGGAGTCTCACCAGCTGTGAACTCACTTCATAGTGTGTGTTGGTGTGTTACTGTCCTAAGGCAGTCAAATAGCCTGTGAAATAACAATCATTAAGGTTGGAAAAGACCTCTAAGATCGAGTCCAACCGTCAACCCAGCACTACCATGACCACTAGACCATGTCCTGAAGTGCCACGTCTACATTTTTTTTGGGCGTCTCCAGGGATGGTGACTCCAGCACTGCCCTGGGCAGCCTGTTCCAGGGCTTAATCACTCTTTAAGTAAAGAAATTTTTCCCTATATCCAATCTAAACCTCCCCCGGTGCAACGTGAGGCCATTCCCTCTTGTCCTGTTGCTAGCTGCTTGGGAGAAGAGACTGCCACCCTCCTCTCTACAACCTCCTTTCAGGTAGTTGTAGAGAGCAAGGAGGTCTCCCCTCAGCCGCCTCTTCTCCAGACTAAACAGTCCCAGTTCCCTCAGCCGCTCCTCATAAGACTTGTTCTCCAGACATAAGAAAAGGCATGTTTCAGTTGGAAGGTTGTTCATGCAGAGCAAGAGACAGCCTGGTTTGGGGGTCTGGTGCTGTTTTCAGTCACACTTGGTCCGTTTCACCCCTGAAGGCAGTGGTTTGTCCCCATTTGGACGGAGCAGCCCTGTCCCCAGGCTCTCCTGGGGTTGCTGATGGCCACAGAGAAGAGCCAAGGCTGATGCCGACAGGGAGAAGAAGGTTTAACTGTGTTGTTCAGTGCTGTCTCCATGTTGTCCAGGATTAGAGCTGTTGGTGTGCAGGGGACTTGGCGGGGCTCGCACTGTATTAGGCACTGATTTGGGTTGGTTTCACTGATGCTTACCATGCATTAGAAAATGCTGGGTGTCTTCTGCGTGCGGAAGAGCAATGTCTGTTCAGAGGACCCTCACTGAGAGTTAGTAATGGGAACGTGAAGATGGCTGACACCTTCTGTGTCCGTCAGTCCCCATGCTGAGGGACAGGTTGAAGAAATGGTGATTTGCTCTTGACCTGCCTGATGAAAGGATGGGAAAACTTTGGGCAGCTCAAGGGTGGCACATAAGATCTGGGTCCAGACCAGTAGTATGGGAACTTGGAGCCATGGTGTGGGGGAGAAAGAGGGTGTGAAGTGAAAGCATGAGAAGAGTGACTTCCATGGAGCTCCGAAACTTCAGTTTGAGACTTGAGCCCGACCGCGACAAGTGCCAAGCATAAAGCGGTGGCCTTAAAGTATAGTCACAGACATCCTCAGTATGGCTTGAAAACAGCCTGGGACTGGAGAGGGTTTGAAGGTGTGGAGTAGAAATCTCAGCAGCAGAGATGGAAAGAACATGTGAAGATACCAAAGGAGCAAACTGGAAGGTCTGAGTGTAGCCGAGCTGTGAAGGACCAGAGGTGAAAAAGAGCTTAGAGACTAGAGAATGTAGAAGTGATGCTCGTAGCTGCAGATCAAGCAAATGGCTATTTTCTTGCCATTGCTTTTCTCTTAATTCCATCTTCACCTGCACACGATGCTTCAGGAGCTTGTTTAACCTTGTGGCCCTTCTGAACTGGAAAAACCCTTAATGTGTGTGCACGGTTTGGTGGTGTTTAATCCAAAGCTTTGGCAGTGTTCGGCTTTCTGTGCAGGTCAGGAGGTGAGTCCATTTCAGATGCTGCCATAAAGCAGGAGAAAAAGGAAAATTCTGCAATGCATGTTCTTGGGGAAAAAATGTAGAAAAAAAAGGCATCTGAACATCTGCTCTGGAGATGTGGTCCCTGGTAACAGTTTGCTGTGAAAGGGAAATTCTGATCTGTTCCCTGCTCCCCAGCTCTGTAGCACTGTGCAAACTCCTTCAGTATGGCATCAACACAGATGACAAGCGACTTCAGGACATTAGAGTGAAGGGAGAAGAAATATTTAATATGGATGAGGGAATACGGACGCGATCAAAGTCGGCCAAAAGTAAGTAACCATTTTGCTGTTTTTAACAGGGTTTTTCCTTTCCTGTTAGTAAATGCTATGAAAGGCCTTAAAATAGATCTTGCAGATCGCACAAAGCTGTGGGAGATGTTTCCTACAGAAGGTGCATGTTGTGTTTTAGAGCCGATCCATACATCATGTACTTAACAAATCCATTGTTTGCCTTAATTCTGCCAAAGACTGATTTGACTGAGGTCTCTGATTTAATAGAAATGGATGAGGTGAGTATGGGATCGAGTTACTCGCTGTTTTCCATCGTCGTGTTCCATCTGATGAAGGTAGAATTGGTGATTCCACGATGCCTCGTGATGATTCCACGTTGCCTCGTGATGATTCCATGTTGCCTGGTAGCTTCTTTGAGGAGAAAAAGTGTGTTTAGTGAATGCAGAGATTTAAAATTTTAAACGTGGGGGTTTTCTTGTTGTTTTGTTCTTTTATGAGACAGCTATGGTTTCAACAAGCTAGAGATCACTTTTAAGGAAAACTTGGCCAGTTTCCTGCATAAGACTTGTCTTCTTTTTAATTGGCTGAATCCAAAATCTTTGACTGGAGATCAAAAATAGAGATTCGCGATGAAATCGGAGAGAGCACTGGGCAGTTTTTTTCCTGAGGACGGAGCCCCAGAGGGAAGACACTGGGGAGCTTCTGTCCTCAGTGGTCAGTCAGAACCTTGGTTCTGCAGCTTGCTGTGCTAGAGCTTGTGCGTGGGCTGGTTTGAGATGGGACATAAAGACTGTACGGATCCAGACTGGTGGCCCAACGAGATGGTCAGTGCTCCTCGAGCCTTCAGCAATGTAGGTTCAGGGGATTTGGAGTGATGCGATAGTACTTAATAAAAGACTAAGTTGACAACTAGGGAGATGAGTAGGGAATGCTTCAGGAGTGCAAGAGGTAAGTAGTGGTCACAAAACACTTTTACTGCTTCCTTATTATTTGCTTAAAAACCCAAACCAACAAGCTCAGATATTGTCTAGTCAGAAGAATGGTAATTGCTGGCATTGGAGTGAAATCAAGATTAATACTGATACCAACAAGAGTTAAAACTAGTGCTCCTGGTTTATTAGATAGGATCTTTACTGTCATCATTAAGGACAACTATGGTGTCTAGACATCCCTGTGGAATATATCAGCCCTGCAGGAGCGCCGGTGAGGAAAAGTTGGAGCTTACAGTGTCTCCAGAAGGGTGGAGCCAGGCATAGGAGTGCTGCACTGCTGGATGTGTGAATACTCTTCAGAGAAGAACGCTTAATGAAGTCATCTGTGACTGGGATTTCATTGAGTAGACTCACAGATTCTTTCAGCTCTGGAGGTTTTAACTGTGCATTCTCTTCGTTCAAAATATGCAGGATTTGATACTGTTGTCCAGATGGTTGGAAATCTAGCTGTGAAGGTAGATGGAAAGAATGTTTGGGGGTTTTATGTCGGCTCCCTTTTCCTCCCAACCTGGAAGTTATGTGAGCATTTTAAATGTATAGTATTACTGGAGAAAAACCCACAAACAAAAGAAAACCACACCCAAAAAACCCCCAAGCCAACCAACCAAGAAACCACCCCCAAGAACAACAACCCCCCCCCCACGACAACAAAAAAAGGCCTGTTTTTAACAACTCTTTATTAAAAGCAGTGTGAATATATATTTTACTTTTCTTACAGATCCTGAACGCTGGACAAACATTCCTTTGTTAGTAAAAATCTTAAAGTTGATAATAAATGAACTCTCCAATGCGATGGAAGCAAATGCATCTAGACAGACAACTGCAGATTGGAGCCAGGGTAAATACTGGGTTTGCTTTTTATATTTGCGTGGCTTAAATCTACTTGGTAATCTCTTCAGAAGCATTTATAGTAATAAGAAACTCAACAGTGAAGAGTACACCTGTAATTACAAAGGCTTAAGTGGTGATCCAAGGATGAGAGCGGTGGTGTGTACTCTTATACCAGAAAATTATTTTAGGCTAGTTTGGAAGATGGGATCTGACCACATGTCAATCAAATTATCCTTTCTTTGTGTGTCTGGTTGGCCTTTCTCCCTCCCTACTTCAAGCCTTTGTTCTTATAGAATCACAGAATCATTAGGGTTGGAGAAGACCTCTAAGATCATCAAGTCCAACCGTCAACCCAACACTACCATGACCACTAAACCATGTCCTGAAGTGCCACGTCTACACATTTTTTTTAACATCTCCAGGGATGGTGACTCCAGCACTGCCCTGGGCAGCCTGTTCCAATGCTTAATCACTCTTTAAGTAAAGAAATTTTTCCTAATATCCAATCTAATCCTAGTATCTAATCTAATTTCCAGTATCGAATCTCTTGCTGCTGCTTTTTGCTCAGCTCCAGTTCTTGAGCCGCTTGTTCCAAAAGGACGGTACCGGCTGTGGGTGATTCCTTTCATCTGCCTACACCAGCAGAGGTGTTTGCCTATAAACTAGTCCCCTGCAGAGCGACTCACAGAGCAGACCTCTTGGATTTGCATCCTTTCTAGAATTTCTTTTTCTAAACAGATGATTCAAATGATATGTGGGAGGATCAGGAAGAGGATGAAGATGAAGATGAAGGCTTAGCAGGACAGTTCTTATCAGATATTCTTTCCACAAACAAGTATGGTAAGTTAGGACTTTAAAGTGCTCACTTAAAGTGAAAGAGTAGGTGACGTCCTGCTCGAAGTTCCCTTTCCTTGACAGCTTGCAGCTCAGCAGGCTGCAAGCAAGGGGAAGGAGATGCTGCCCTGGGATTGTGAGTGAGGACCCTTTGCTGTGAGAGGGGGACATGTCCTCGAATAACATGATAGTAAATAACTGCAGGGTAAATGCTGCACAGGCTTCGCATTGCTGTGGGGTTCATGCAGGTGTCTCTTCTAAAGAGAAAATCGCTGCTCAAAGATGTAGATGTGACCTTGGAAGGACAGTGACATAGAGGTGGAGAAACTTGTTTGGGGAGTGAACTTGAGAAATAATTGCTGCATAAGGACGATGGAGCAGGTGTGTCGTCTCCCTCCCTCTGCTCTCCAGTTTGCATATAGTCCTAGAAGGGAGAACCTTACAGGCAGACACGGTCAAGGAGGCTGCTTCCACGAGCACAGGATTGGAAGTGTCACCCTGGCGTGGGATTAAGGCGTAAGATAATAGTGCACATCACTAACAAACCTGCTTGTCTGGTGTCCCGTGTACACTTGTCTCGCCTGCGTCTTCCTTGAGACTTCCACTATGACCTGTCTCGTTACGGGCTTTAGTGTTTTCTGATCAGGTGACCTTAAGGAGTGAATATTCTGGATACAATTATTTTTTTACCCAGCAGCGCTGAAACTGTTTTTGTATCCTTGGATTTCAACAATAGTCTAGCAGATTACTTCCTGAGGTTCTTCTCTCTGATGTTAAAACCTGCTGATTTCCCTCTGGCAGATGAGGATTACTATGAAGATGATGAAGAGGATGATCCAGATGCATTGAAGGACCCTCTTTACCAAATAGATCTCCAGGTGATGCTCTAGAATGAGGTGGTTTTAATCAGATTCCTGTAATTCTTTATAGACTTTTTTTTCTTATGTTGTACTGTAACAAAACTGTAAACCACTGAAAATACCAGTTATTCATCATTGTCCCAAAGGAACTCAGTTCACTGAAATTGCTTTGGGAAGTGCTGACTATCCCAAGAATGCCTGAAGGTATTTTTCTTCTTGGATCGAACTTGGAAATGTAAATGAACAAAACTTTAGAGGGAGATGAGACTAGGAATCATAGAAGGCATTGGGTTGAAAGGGACCTTCCAAGCTCATCTAGTCCAACCCCCCTGCAGTCAGCAGGGACGTCTCTAACTAGAGCAGGTTGCTCAGAGCCCCATCAAGCCTGACCTTGAATGTCTCCAGGGATGGGGCCTCCACCACCTCTCTGGGCAACCTGTTCCAGTGATCCACCACTGGAAAGAACTGAAGTAAAGCACTTCTTCCTAATGTCTCATCTAAATCTCCCCTTCTCTAGTTTAAAGCCATTGTCCTTGTCCTATCACTACAAGCCCTTGTGAAAGGTCTGTCCCCAGCTTTCTTGTAGGCCTCCTTCAGATACTGGAAGGCTGCAATGAGGTCTTCTAGGAGCCTGCTCTTCTCCATGAGCTTCACAGTTGCTGGAGTCAGAAGTAGATTGTAGACTGAACGTGACAGAATTCCCTGCTCCGCTTGGAGACGGTCCCACCCAGTCAGCCCCTGTGTGCGATACGCGGCTGCTGCTGTTTGCCACCACGAGGCAGCCGTTTCTTAGGCCACCCCCCCTGCTGCCACCCCCCTTCTGCATCGCTCGTCTGTTCCCTGCAATCCCTTTGTCTCACGTGGTGCATGTGGAGGTTTATCTTTTGATACCTGAAGGAAAGAGGTTTCCCAGCGTTGACGTGCCACTAACTGGGTCTCTCTGTCTTCCTTCCAGGCCTATCTCACTGACTTCCTCTGTCAGTTTGCACAGCAGCCCTGCTATGCAATGTTTTCCGACCATCTCAATGAGAATGAAAAGCGAGTGCTCCAGGCCATTGGTATATAAACCTACCTGAGAGAGACCACACTGATCATATCTGAACTCTTTCTTTTTTTTTTTCTTTTTTTGGCTTATTCCACGTTTTATGATTAAACATAAAACATTTTCCAGTGTCTGCCTGCTTGTTCCAGGTGGATGATGGCCTCGTTGCGATGTGTTGAGCCTCACCTTCACGTGCATCTGCTAAGGGAAGGAATACTGAGAAAGCAGCAAGGACAGAAGTCTGTAGACCTTTGCACATTGGTCTCACCATGGGAGCACTTTCATTTTCCACAGTAACTTTCCAGGAAGTTCTTAAAGATTAAAAACATGTGTCCTTAATATTTTTTAAAAGCAAACTGTCTCTACCTGTGAAGAGGCACTTAACGGAGTTTCCCACAGCACAGCTGGAGAGAGAAAGGAACTGGGTCACTTACAGATTGCTGGGATGTATCTTGAGAAATTGGAAGGTTGTTCCTCTTTGCGCTCACCTAACACGTACAGGGTAAATATCTTGATCTTACAGCGTGACTTCTTTTTATAGAACTATAGACTCTTTTATCAGAGATGCCTGAATGGTGTGGAGCCTGTTCACGGGAGTTTGGCTGGGAAGCTGAGACAATAAAACTGAATTCATATCTTCTTTGCCGTGTGGACAGAGCTTTGTCGCTCACATCTGCTGTCCGGTCCCACGGGAGCCGTTCTTTACTAATGCTTTTGTGTGCACACGTGCAAAGGAAGCTACCACTTAAATCTGTGTTCCTGTGGCACGTGGCTGCTAAAGACTTGGGGCTTATGGAACACAAGGAGCCACAATTTTTAGGGGAAAAAAAACCTGATTGTATTTAACATACTCGCTCCATGACAGCCACTCTGAACTAGTTTGCTTCCTTCACACTCCTGTGTGTATTTTTATAGAGTGGTAAAATAACATTTGCAAACTGATTTACCCATAAGAACAGTGTGATGTATCTCACAACACCTCTCTGCCTTTGGTTCCCCCTTGGGGAGAATGAAAATAAAACTATTAAAATGTACATTGGTATGAAAAGGAACTTGCATTTTTTCCTGAAGTCCCTTTTTTAAGACATGTTTCTCCTTAGGAAACTGTCTGTACTGCCCGGAGAACGTTAGGGCATTTCACAGGAGTCATCTGGACAGAAAGGGAGTCCTGTAATGGATACATCTTCTTCTGCTTCAAAGAAAAGGCTGACCCATTATAGAGTTTCCTTTCTTAAGAAAGGTACTTGCTGTTCCTTTGTGGAATACTATGCTTCAAAGTTGTGTCTAAAAACCTCCAAAGAGCTGGAGTCATTCTGTATCTTGCTGGTCTGCGTGTAGCTTTTCACTTTTTTTTTTTTTACCAGGAGGGGATAATAAATTAACTTTTTAACAGACAAAGATGGCACCATTTGTGTAGCGCGTGTGAGGAAAATGGTGAAATAACCCGGAATTCTGAAGCAGACCTTGCCCCCCGTCCCACCCCAGCCCCTCACGTTGTGCCTGAGAATGGGCAGCCCTGGGGGGATCCCACCGTTGGCTGCAGACTGCTCTGAACCATCCTCCAGTCCTCGGTGGCTTTGTGTGAATAGCTCCATGAGAAGCAGAATTTGAAGCCTGATCTTTGTGTGTGTGAGTGTATCGAATAAGGTATCAGCGCTGATCAATGCAGTTGTGTCACGGTATCTTTCTTCCCTGTGGATTCTCTGGTGTATAAGAATATATCATTAAACTTGGTGCCATGACATTCCCTGCGGTGGGAATGCCGTGGTTCTGTTTTCTGCCTAGACATTATTTTTTAAGTCTATTAGGAATTTTGTTTGGAGGCATTTGTCTCTTGGATTTCTCTGAAAATGGGCAACAAGTTAAACTAAACAGTGTGATCTCTTGAGGAAACCCAGCTAGACACAGATGGCTGGTGGCTGTGTGGGAAGCATCCAGAGAGTGCCCTCAGAGTGACCACTAAGAGGTAGGACCATCTTTTTCCACCCCAGGTGAGGCAGCAAGGCTCAAAACCAGTCATCCATCCTTGGAGGTAAGTGAATAGCAAACATCTGGAAGCGTCTAGATGTGTTGTAGGGTGTCAGTAGTAAATGGAGCATGTTCAGGTGTGGTTAGCCAGGGCTCGTGGAGAGGTGCTGGTGGGGTTTGTGGGTGTTCTGATGGGAGCTGATGGTTGTGTGCCTTGGTGGTGCTCGCTTTAGTTAAGTTGGATGGTGGGTTTAAACAAGACCATGAAAAATGAGACTGACCTAGTACTACTGATGCTGTTCCTCATCCTGAACTGAGAAATCCAGGGATTTCCTTGTGATCGCAAGGTCCAAAAAATAGATGGGCCAGTGTCTTGTAGAGTTCCTGCTGGAGCTCATCATACATTGGTCAGAAACTGCTTTGATTCTCAGGTATCGATGGTATTTCCAGGAGCATAGCTGGTGAGAAGGGAAGGACGTGGGGCTATGTGGCTTTTGGGGACTAGGGCTCTGCGCTCTCCCTCTCGCAGCCTCAGCGGGCCGGGCATGGTGCTGCCCGGGAGCTGGAGTTGGGGACCAGCCCTGGAGGTGATGGGCCTGTCCTCCTCCGTGCGTGGTGGGCACAGGAACAGCACAGCTCTGCGGCACACTCTTGCAACCTCATGGTGTGCAGGGTGGGTTTTGGCAAGAAAAGCTCTGACTGAAGCTTCTAGAAAGAGGCCAAATGGGATGTGAGAGTGACAGTGCTCAAGAGGAGATGGTTCGAAGGATCTCTGCATGGTCCTACTGGTGCGTGCACTGATGTAACTGCTTTCCCCTCCTGCTTTCCTGCTGTCCTTTAACAAAATTGTGAATGCTTTGTGATGTGCCTGCACAGAATTGTGTTTGCTGGAGGGGTGGCAGCTTTGCTGAACCATCTAACCAGGGATGGATCGTTCAGGATCCTCAGGATGAGGAAGGCCAGACTCCAGACTCTGGAGATGTGTCTAAGGTCTGGTTTTGTGGTGCAGAGCCCCCCTCTTATTGTTGTCTACTGTTGAGAAGAATCTAAACTAATAGTCCTAAAGATGACTGACACCACGGTAGGAAATACAAGCTCCCTGTTACACTGAATTAAAACCGAAGGCTGGGATGTGGCTACTGCTCCGCCCTGGGCACGGAGCTGCAGGGCAGCATCTGCATGTCCTGCTCACTCAGCTCCCCCGTGGGGAGGAACCGGTGGGTTTTGCACATGGGTTTTACCTCGCTGCAAGGGCATGAAGCTCTGTTAGCCACAGAATAGAATTTACTAGCCCATAGCTGTAACTTTACTAGCCAATAGCTATAATTTCTTAGAATCATTTAGGCTGGAAAAGACCTCTAGGATCATCAAGTCCAACCTTCATCTCAGCATCTCCCTGAGCACTAGACCATGTCCCGAAGCGCCACATCTGCTCCTTTGTGGAACGCCTCCAGGGATGGTGACTCCAGCACTGCCCTGGGCAGCCTGGGCCAGTGCCTGACCACGCTGTCAGTGAAGAACTTCGTCCCGATAACCACTCTACTTAAACTAGCCAAGAGCTCGGGTGTGGGTCTAGAACGAGACTTTTTGTATGTTCAAGAGTCTCGTTCTTGGTTTGGTTTTTTTGTCTAACCCAGTAAGTTCTTTTTACGTACGACGCGCCTGTTGGCGTCTTCTGCCGGATGCGGGTCTCGAACCCGCAACCTTCCGCACCGCCGGCTGGGGTTGCGGCCGCGGCGCCCGCCGCGGAGCGGTGGGTGCTGGGAATTGTGGCCCAAGGCGGGAGCCGTGGCCGCGCGGCCCGCCGGGAGC